>ATSW01018600.1:0-11650 GCA_000444245.1 Botryllus schlosseri
CTGCACATCAATATTTTATAAGGTCAACTCGGCTCACACGGTGTCATTTTATATATTATCGATAATGACCATGCAATCGCAAAAAATGGTATACTACACGTTCGATGCATACGTTAACTTTGCACATTAATATTTTTCTCCAGGCATCAGTGATGTCAAATTTATGAAAAGTCAATCCAACGCTGTTACCAATTCTTAATGGAATTGTAAGTCTCGTAACTCCGAGTAAGGTATGTGCATTCAGCGGTTCCACAGTGGCGTCATATATATATATGGCCTCTTACCAAAGTGTGCGCCAAGCACCAAATCAGCATAATGGTGACAGCTGGTTTTGTCATTCCATTATTACAAACTTTGAAAAGATAACATTATTGATTCAGGCATAATGCAAGGCAGAACGGCGGCATTTTGCTATTTGAGACGTTGTTATACATCAAAGAATAACAAAACCGACTTCGGCAGAAAACACGCACCTCATCAATTCGAATTCCCCGTCAGCAGGTATGAAACTGATGCTACGTTCCGATTCAAACTTGCTCAATTTCACGCACTGGTGGAACGTGCAGTCGTCGATAGCTATCGAAGGCTTGCCGCTGAAGTGCACAGAGAGATTCGTAAATGAGGTAGGACCCTTGTAAAACATGACACAGACGGTTACGACATGAAATAGAGTTCACCACATGTCCACGACACCTGTTTCTCGTTCAAAATTTCAAAACGGCCTTTCAAGAGATCAGTGACAAGCATATATGTAAACACTAGGGCTGAGCCCAACAGTGAAAGTATCTATTGTAATGATTCGAGTACCGTAGTGAGGGTCAATTTTTGCAAGAAATGAAAATATACATCTTCACTCAAAGAGAAAGAGCGTCGCCTTATACACGAAAAATATAGTTTCAATATCATATTGCCATTGCCTGAGTCTCGAAATCTGTTGGCAGTAGCTTGGCATCAAACGCCAAGGTGGATTAGATATCGCGTTCAACGGATGATGTCCATTGTCCAGTCAGGAGATTTATGTTAAAATCCGGCCTAGAGTATTCTATTACTTTAGGACAGAAAAGATCATATCTAACAATGTTTTATACATAAACAATGTTTTATACATAAGAATAGGACATGATTTATTTCTGTCCTAAAGAAATAGAATACTCAAGGCCGGATTTTGACATAAATCTCCTGACTGAACATCTTCCATTGAACGCGGTATCTAAACCACCTTGGCGTGTACGATATATTTCCTTCACAACATCGGCTGACAACGATATAACGTTCAATCTCTGAGTGACTGCTGGAGCGTGAAACACTTGTGGAAATTTCAATAAATTGCAGCTCCATTACGGTGGCGTTCTGAAGAAAATGGCTGCGGCCAAAACTATTTTTTCGTTTTGTCCTTCAGTTTGAGACCACATCATTTTTAGAGTGCAGTGCCCCTTTAATACCCCAGCAGTACCCCAGCAAACACACACAAGTGATAGAGTTAAGATAAAAAGCTTGGCTAGATCTTGCTAACTCAAGTATTAATAGGAGACAATGCAAGATCTTACACAGGGAATAGCTACTGGAATCGCTATATAAAAATGAGCTACAGTTAGTTGCAAATGCTGCCAATCTTCCGAGTTTCAGCTGTGCGAAACCCGGGCAATAGATCGCTGTCGACAGCAACAACAGCATTCTGCGTATAGTTTCAATCTGATGTAGCACACATTGTATTATTCTTATTACACGGCGCATGGACAAGCAACAACATGGTCTGCTGATGTGCAACAAACATAGTCTGCCCGTTACATACATAACAGAGCAACAAAGCTGTACAATACATTGATATTGGTCACAAAATACTTTCTACTAAGTATGCACCTGTGTACGAAACCTACATGGCGCGCAAACAAATGTGATGCCAATAATCTACTGAAATTGTGATGCAAGCAGAAAGATAGCCCAAAGAACACACCCATATAATCAGGTACAATTTGCAAAACACGTGGTGACGAAGACAAACTCTGCACTGTGTTTGACAAAGTGAGGATTCTGTCGTTATACACGCAATTTTTACCTTGTATTATGGCCAGCCGTCCTAAAAATGTTCGTGCAATCGTATGAAAGGAGCAATAACCTATGATGTACTGAACGTAAAGCTCTAAGCCAGTGAAAATCTGGGGGTCGCCGAAGGCTTGTAGATTATTGCAAGTGTTTGCCAGGTTAGTAATGGTTAAAAACTGCTTAACATGACCTCAATCATACTGCTTAGATGCTGGCATGGATTCGGTCAAGTTTTCGTTCGAAAGCGACCATGCATAAGCATAACCTACGATAGTAGTTTCGAAGATTTTGAGCGCAGGTTCTAAAAGCGAGTGTATTCCTACCTCCTCGAGCCATCGTCAGCAGAACGAGCAGATTTATCGATGACCAGCTTGTCGTTCATCCCGAACTTGCATTCCGGCATCCCGCTGAGATAGCTCTTCATAATGACCCGGCCGGCGACATGCGCGCTCAGAACTTGGCCTTGAAAATATCAGAGTATCGGTAAATATCGGCTGCATGATCGATGGCTATCTTCTTAAACAGGATAAGCATGTACAAAATTTTTAAAATATCAAATATTCAATTTCTTAGTTGGAAATAGTAACATGGCACCGCTGCTCTTGCGTTACCACCTATACTACTAGAAAAATAAAGGACGGCAAAATATCGAGATGCAAATGGCCGTATAATGGCGATGGTTTGTCAGCTAGAAAACATGAATCTGTATCATTTAGATCCAAGATTCCATTGCTGTTAGGTGCAGGTCCAGGAATCAGTTACGATGGAGTGTTTCTGTTCACGCACAATCTCAGCATTTTATTACATGCCCTATGTAAGCGAGTGGAAATGAGATTACGGTGCGCGATTTCGATCGTTAAATCATAAGCAAGGGTAGCATGAGGTGAAAATCGCAAATAGCGCAGGGCTTTACTAGGGACGCAGCAATATCGCGTCACCTGATCATCGTATGTATTTCCGAAACCGGCTTGTCCAACAATCCACACAGGAAACCATACGACTGTACCACGTCGAAGCCTGGCACTAGGAAACAGCGCCAAAAAGGTGGTGTGCATAAATGCCTTGTAAACATAGGCTATTACGTAGCTTTGATTTCACAAATTGAATAGTGATCTCGTGGCATTAAAATCACACTCGACCGTCCATCTGCAGACACCATTTTAAGGAGTACGAAAAGGACTGTAAACTTGGAAGGTTCTTGGAAAGATACAGGAGGTACTCAATTTGAGACTACGATGCACGACCACTAATGAACCTTTCAACAAGCCCGACTAAAATCAATACAGTAAATTGGAAGGCGCACACTATATCCCTCGCAGACAACGCAGATATCTACATGATAGGCCTACTATATAGCCTATCATCTACAAACAGAAGATGAAACTTCCCACAAAAAGTTCGGTTTCAAGCTCGGCATTCTAATAGCGCTGTGCTTAAAACACCGTACAGCGCTGTTGACTAATTCTTGAATACGAAATAGCTCATGTCCAAACCACTTGAAACTACCGACGTATATCCTGTCAAGGATAGCCGTTGGACGCGCTAACTCCGTGGAGACAAATACTTAAAACACGAGTGATTGATAAATTTACCACACAGATACATACCGTCATTAAGCATTATGTAAATAATTATTGACAGAAATATTCTGGACAATTGTATCAGAATTTGTAAGAGATATTTTACATACAGCATGACGTGAATAATTAAAGGAAAATATTCTTAAAAATTGTATTCTATTCAAACAACTATAAAGATTGTGTTGCCTGCAAACTGTGAATTGCAGAGGCTGTACTGACAAGCAACAACACTACAGTAACAAAAGCGCCATCCTGTAGGGATAACCGCTGAACACAATTTTACCTTGCGGCGACATAAGAAGATTCACGCTTTCGAGTACATCCAGGAAGAGCTCGTTTCTTCGATATTTGATGCCTTCCCGTCGCCACCCAATCTGTCCCGTGACTTGAGAAGTGATTTGAGTGGTCTCTTCTTTGCTCTGCACAATAGATATGGATGAAGAAAGGGTTTAAATGACGTCTCGATATGCTTTTATGCTTGTATCTTCCTCTGCTTCATACAAACAAACAAAATTAGCCTAATCTTTTTTTCAAAATATTCAAGTCAGAAAATGATTGATACAAAAGATGCTTACTAGAAACAGACAGATATTCATGTAAGATTCTATAAGACTATAAGATTCATGCAGCATTTCATTAAACAACCACACTTTAGGATAGATTTATCCAATGTTTCCTCTAGGCTGCACCCAGCGCTCGTGCGCAATTGCGCAGCGCTGACACGGTCTCTGCGCACAGAAAATCTAAGCTGCGCACAAAAAAACCGAAGTGATGACATTTTATTAGTCGTCACGCAATGTTGTCCAAAATTAGAGAGAACATTGGATTTATCCTCCCATAGCATTCCGCATGGAGTGTGCTATACCTTATGGGCAGCATTCTCAGCAAATTATATACATAACCCGTGTCTCCGGTCATCCCAATAGTTTAGAAATGGGGTGGCACCAAGTGTGAAGCGCTCCAGTTTAGCCTATATGTATAATGCAGTTGTGTACTCCATACTACAACATACAATAAAACTCCACATCCTACATTATTCTCATCCAAATAAGTGGGCCTACGCTGTACCTGCGTTTTAATGCCTTGTTGAGTTATGAAGGTTTTTAAAATGCCTGTATCGGTCTTCTGTGGATAACCGAAATCCAGCACCTCTAAAATAGAAGAGTTTCACATGAATATCAGAGCTTGTGTAGGTAGTTATTGCTATTCCATAGAATGAATTCGGGAGAGGTAGGCTCTTCTTTCCAAGAACTACCAATTCATCAATTCAAGTTAACTAACATCGGAACACCATGGGTATATTATAGAATATCAGTAGGCCTATACCAGGAGCGGGCCGGATATTAGAAAATGAAGTACTTGGCGGGCGGGACTCCTGAATATATAGTAGGCCTACATTACACTCGTATCTATCCACCTATACAAGGATTAATCGTAGTTAATGTAAACTGTAAGTTTAAGGCATAGAGACCGAAACAGTATTCTTCAATGAATTTATCAACATAATGTACTTCAATAGCTGTTCAAGTCAATGAGACATCTGTGATCGATCAAAGTTGTGTACAGGTTTATTCAACCCTGGCTGCATGACGAACACAAAGAACTAAAGAATAACTAACAATCACTGTAATTTGTGTCTCAAAAAAGACTACGAGCCATGTTATCATGCAAGACCGTGAACTCACAAAATCATGTCGCGGGCCGTATATTGCCCGTCCCTGGCCAATAGGGATAATATAATACATGGCATATTTGATGCTGGTACATCCAACTCAATTTTCAGTTACATACTTGCAAATAGTACAATAAATGAAGACAAGTTAGGAATTACCGTCCAACAATTCATAGATCAGGACGAAATTATTTTTAATATTTTCCTCATTGATTTTTCCGAAGTAGCTCTGCATAACGTCGACCATTTTCAGTAGAAATTCGAAAACCATTGCGGCGTTGACATTTTGTTTCGTGACCTGGAAAAATATAGAGTAAGTTAATGGCCGTGCAACACGGAGAGCAATATCTGTAACGAGTAGACATATAAACCTACCGGTACTTGATTCAGATTGTTTTGAATGAAATAGAACGCAATACAGGAGACACTAAACCATCACACTTTCATTGAGTTTCCACGGAAGAACAATCATTGATTAAATCATCAATGTGAAGAGTCACATTTTATTTCTAAATAAAACTCTAGGTTTACAAGCCTACCAAATATTTGACGCTACAATGTCATTGACAATTTACAGCAATCTGCAGATATTCAGTTGAGAAAGTTATTAATATTACATGAAACTGATCCATCATATATACTCACTGCGCACAGCCAGATGTTGCCTCTTTTAGTATGAAAGAAGCTTGTTCGAGCGATATTGGTCACTGGGGACCGAACCTGTTGACGCGCATGGATCACATTGACCCGAAAAGCATCGCAAGCATTCCTCCTGCAAAGTATACAGCCTTTTCAGACTTGTATGATATTGATCTTAGTGCAGAGAGCTATGAAGCAAAGAGATACGGTAACTTGAAACATAAATTCTTACATTTTGACGATTTTGTACTAATTTTTGATCGTTAGGAAGATCTGATTCACTGAAAAGCACATCTCCGATATCATTCATATTTTTTTGCCTTCTTAGATACATTTTCCCTACAAATTCGTTATAGCTTTCCTATTATATTGCCTTATATATTTTTAGAATGTAGGCCTACCATTACATGGAAGCCCTATTGCAATCTTGGTACGTTTTGCCTAATATATCAGGTAAGCAGCGATGATTCTCCAAGTTTAAGTAATTTAATAAAAAATAAAAATAAAATTAGAAAAGTTATGAGCACATGACACCAATTCCACACAGGCATGGAATGATAATATGAAATCAGTTTTGTGTATATCATTGAGTGAGAGCAATGTACGATCCACATGAAGGTTAAGAGTGTTATAGCTGTAGGTTCAATGATATAGCTAGGTCACATAATGAATAGGCTACAGCCTTGTTAGAACCTAACAGGTAATAAAATATTTTTTAAATAGTACGGATCTTCAGTATAGGCCAATCTTCGTAGAAAAAAATACCCATACCCGATGTCATCTCGATATATCCTCGATATCAGAACCTCTCCTTTATGATTGTAGAGGAAGAGCCCGCCAATCATCTTGACTTGGCTGCTAGCTCCGAAATCTTGCTTTCTTTTATTGGGTAATTCAACGGAATGCTAAACTAATGAATGCATAATTGGAGTCAGCTAAAATGTTGGATCAAATTATTCAATGACCTTAATAATAATTTCCGCGCAATGAAACCCAAGAGCGGTTGCATTACGTAAAAGAAGCGAAACTGTCAACGAACTTTTGACGTAGCCGGAGACTATCAGTTCAGTACATGCGAGGATCGGGGTTGTCGAAGGGTAGCGAAGGGTTCAAATTTTCGGAACAACATTCCCATGAGACTGCAGCGAAGGTTGATGAGGTCACAAACTCGCCATATGACTACCGCAACAACGCCACGTAAGGATAACTATCTTTCCATTGGGCACACCCTCAACTGTCCGTACCTCAAGGCGCAGGGAAATTATCGACTTATTTCAATCCGGAAAAAATTACGGATCAAGGGGATGATCTGCATGAGTTTCGTTCATTGAGCTCTCCGTGTGAAAAATCATTTGCTGTACATAGATTTTCTATTTCTTCCGACACATTTCGAACAGAGCTGGAAAACTAAAAAATTTCAGATTTTCTATATTAGATTAGCTACACTATTAATTTTTCAAATTAGATTAGAATTAGAATTATGGCAACATATTTTTCCAAATTAGATTATTAGCATTCGCATAAGAAATACAACAAAATCACGTTCAGTTCATTCTTATGAGCATTATAATGGAAACTGTATGCATACCAAGGTTAGCTCGTATCACACCATACCAGCGATTCTTAACCTTCACCATAGCGTCCTATATGGTGTCGACACAAGCAAATCTCACGCCTCAGTGAAATTGTATCAGGTCACAATTTCCATTTGGCTACAGGCAATTTGACCGTCATTTTTGACTGGCTTGCCGAGCATTAAATTTGGTAAAACAGGTATCAATCGAAAGCTGACTCTCCACTGATTACGAAAATATAAATTTTATTCCGCTCGTGGCCCTGGAACTCCCACAATCAGCCCCGAATTTTTCATTTTTATGGAGATTGGCATTGGGACGCAACAATGCTGTCTGGCGAAACGAGAGAGTAGCTCAAGAGAAAAAGAGCCAGACACCATTGTTGCGTCCCAATGCCAATCTCCATAACAATGAAAATGTCGAGGCTGATTGTGGGAGTTCCAGGGACACTAGCGGAATAAAATTTATATTTTCGTAATCAGTGCAAAGTCAGCTTTCGATTGATAGAAAAGTTGATTGATGAAAAACGATCTCTGCGCACTGTCGCCACTGAATTTGATGTAAGTTTCTTGTGGTTATTTTGTTGATTCTTTTGCAGTCAACTTGACTTGCAATGACTTTATATAATTGCAGATCAATTTTATGACATTGCAAAGATTTTGTACCAAAATACGACCTGGAGGACAACCAACTATTGGCTATGCAACACCAAGAGCTGTTTTTCGTAGCGACCAAGAGCAGCTTCTGGTTAAGTACATCAAAAGAGCATCCGAGATGTACTATGGTTTAACACCTGATGATATAAGGAAGTTGGCATATGAATATGCATCAATCAACAGTGTAAAAGTCCCACAGAATTGGTTGACGAACAAAAAAGCTGGAGCAGATTGGTTTACCTCCTTTTTACAAAGACATTCCAGCCTATCTATTCGTACACCTGAAGCAACGAGCCTGAGCAGAGCTACAAGCTACAGAGCAACATCAAGTAATGCAGCTGGTGAACCAAGATCAATGGAGGATATAGTGCCTAGTTTTCCCACTGGTATCAAGACAGCCCCAGAGATGATTCGGCCTTTCAACGAAGCCGCACCAAGGCAAAAAAAATGGTGGGAGAAAGAGGCGCTGTTCCTCCATCTTAACAAGCCCTCCTGAACGACATCGTCTCCAAGAGGGGCACTTGGCGAAGGAAGCAAAAAATCCTAAGATTGACAAAAAGAAAATAACAAAAAAAGAAACAAAAAGAAACGTAGCTTTCACTGACGAAACAAACACAGATGCTAGTGACAATCATTGCCTACTGTGCCATGACACATATGACAACTCTAGGTCTGAGGAAGTATGGGTCAAATGCACTGGATGTCAAAAGTGGGCGCATGAAGCATGCACTGATGGCTCTATACCCTATGTGTGTGATTTTTGCAAGGACTGAATGATGCTTTTCATATTCCTGTCACAACTTACCTCTATCTCGGGGGCAACTTGCCCCCACCTCACCTGTTTAAAATGAATATTTCCAGACGTATAATAGCTAGAAGTTCCATTCTACTTTGCAAAAGTGAGTGGATGATAAGTGTAGATCAGGGGCGGGCAACTTCTCCAGTCGGCGGGACGGATATAGGAAAATTAAGTACTTGGCGGGCCGGATTGCTGAATCGATACATTTTTCGATCATTTATCCACACATACAAGGTGTAAATCGTATTTAATGAATGTATTTTAACGACAGCTACGTCCCTTCAAAGCCATTTCTCGTCGATAATGACGAAGACTATGTGGATTGAGCACAACATTGTCATACGGGCGCCGCCATGTCTGCTATAGTCTCTGATCAATGAACACTCGGTGCAATCACTAATTAAGATTGCAAGGCGTTCGATAAGCCCGGTACCCCAAATTTACCAAGATATCAATTCATTAGGGCTGAGTAGGTGACGAGATAGCGTCGGGGTTAACTGTGTGGCCTATATTTTATCTCGATATTGAATTCATGCCATTTGAAAAGTGGCCCGCGACCCGTTTTGAGTTGGCGACCCCTGACATGAGCGGTGTCTTACAAAAGCCTAGAAGTGTGTCGTGCTACAAGTCGGCGGTTACGGAATCAAAAAAAAAAGAAATATCGGCCTGGTGTAAATGACCATTGTAGTCGACAAACACCATGATTACCACAAACGATATTAGGGTTTAGAAAATCGTAAATGCCGATAATGCAAGTCTTCCCGCTTCGACGAACTTACTCCACTCTCGCACGCTGCGCAATTGCGCATACATGTGTATAACAACATACAGACACTAAAATTTGACGTAGTAAGCAAGTAGCGGGGGATCTCGGCAGACTGTAGCCGCGAGCCACATTATCATATAAGACGGAAAACTGTCCGCGGGCTGGACAAAATCCCTTCGCGGGTCGTATGTTGCCCGCCCCTGGTGTAGACAGTTTAAAAAATATTATTTGCACAAGCCGAGTTGAAAAGTTGTGAGACCGGAAACGGACAAAATCGTAACAAATAGCCCCGGTCTCCCCTACGGACAATTTCAAACCGATATAGCCGACGTATATCGATATGGGATGGTTGGACCCCTCAAAATAGTCAGCTCATCATTAATAGTACAGATATTTCGTCAAAGGAGCTATTTAACCTGTATTTTCAATTGGCGATTTCAATCGACTATGACGTCACAATTGAATATTCGTGACGACATTGTTTAAAAAATAACAATTAAAAACGTGATCTGAATTAAGGCTTTGTTTTAAACATGTTCGATTTAGCTGCGGTGATTAATAGAAAAGGATTCGTCATTGACATGCCAGGGAATCCATTTTTAGTATTCAAGTATATATCGGGGAGAAAAAAAACTATTGAATGTTTCGGTTTTTCGAGATCTCGAACATTATTATCAGCTCATTGAAACTGGAACCGTCGCCCAGCTCATCCATGTACTAAAAAAGACTAAACCGAAAACTAAATTTTGACCGTCCTACCCTGAGGAGAGTTGCAGCACTAAGGTAATACAAAAACGGCTATTTCACTTGTTTACGATTCGTCTCATTCAAGCAGGGTCGTAACTAAGTCACATGGCTCCGAGTCACAATAAGTAAATCTTGCGTTTATAGTTTTGATTCGAGTCAAGTCGAATCATTTTCAATTCACCACTTTGTCAAGACCGAGTCCATAAGTCAGCAAATGATCGATAGTCCGAGTCATGTGTTGAGACTCAAGTCGCGAGTCCAAGTCGTAGTATCACTGTTCACTATCGAGTTCAACTCAGGGTCAACTCACTATTTTGAGACTCTTGGGCGATTTTCCCTCGAAGTTGCGCGCGTGTGCACTGCTGCCTAAGTCTGCGCGCACACAGAAAAAAGTGTGCCGCGCACAAAAAAAATCCGCCTGTGGTTAGAAAAAATTATAACTATATCTTTCGCAGAAGGCGCTGATGATCATCAGACCAAATTAACGACCATTTCAGATGTACAAATGTAGGCTACACCTCTAATTCGTAATCAGCAGTTCGTAATCATACGAAGCGACACCAGCTCTTTTTATATAGAAAATGTATTAAAATGCGTTAAATAAAACTCGAGTCCGTCGCAGCGAACGTCGGAGTTTCGCAAAATTCGGGTAAATCCGGAGTCGAGTCAAAGCGATGATTTTTTTTAGTCAGCACCACACATATTTCCGGAAAAATGCGGGTAAATCGGGAGTCCAGGCGTGGCAACCCTGCTACGCACTCTTGTTCCAGGGACCGCGCAGTGGGTTGTTGAGATTTGCGCAGACTCGTGAAAAATCAGATGGAACATTGCTATTGGCTGATATAGGAGGCCTTGCATTCATAACATGCTAATTATTCTCACTCTTGCTTAACATGTTTTATCAAACAGACGAAACACCGTTTCCGAGCGAGATAGTGGTTATGCGTCCGGCTTCTCGATCGGTAGGTCGTGGGTTCGATCCCCGGCCGGGTTATACCAAAGACTCGAAAATTGGTATCCGCAGTTATCCTGCTAGGCGCTCAGCAATCACGGATAGCATGGAGGAGAATAAACGGGGGCGCAGACTAGATGACCTCACGGCCGTATCGCAACACCGTCGTCAAAGCATCTCGATGGTGCAGGCGAAAAAGAATATCATATATCTCTCTCTCTC
>ATSW01018650.1:0-10013 GCA_000444245.1 Botryllus schlosseri
ACGCGAAACAATAACTTCATATTGTTAATTTATTCGCTAAAAGCTTTTCGACTAACTCTCATCAGTAGCGAACGTTAGTGATGGGGTGAATCAAATACGAAATGTAAGAACTATTTTGTCTGTATGACGTAATAATAACAAAAACAAACAACTAGTAGACGGGCTAGATACGGTAGTAACGGTACAAAACAAACGTTAACGAGTACATATTCGGTTATAAATAACCGAAAACACAACACATAACATTAATGAAATATTCCAAGAGTGTAGAGGCGTTCCTTCTGGCGACAGAGAATCGGCTTTCGTAGCTTTATGATCGTAGATTCCAGGACCTTTAAATGAAACAGAGAACGGCCACGAGCAAGTATAGAAAATTGACTGTCATTGTAATGATCAGCACATTCTGGATGGGATAAGAGATGCTGTCCAATAGCCGAATTACAAGCAGTAACTTGATCATAATCACGCAGTGTGTCAACAGACTGCGATGAAGGAGTTGGAGAAACAATATTTATTCTAATTTGCCGTGGGACATGCTGGCGATATCGTTCACGTTTAGTGAAGCTGTTGCACTCCTACAACCACTATCCCATTGCACCATGGCGCGGCACGCAAATCAATTTTGTTAAGCACAATTCGGCCGTTACACACGTACCAGTTTGTGTATACTGTAGATGTACAAAATACATGCATACAAATGATATCATACGCATCGGAGGGCGTGAGCTCTGCTTACGTGTTCGATCTTTGCGGATCTGTATTCCTCCGGTTCCTCCATTAATTTCAATTCTGAAACACCTACCCACACCCAGATCGACTGTATAGTGTATAGCCTACATTGTTCAATAATAATCAACCTGCTCACACACATATTCATGAGACTCAATTTTGCCGGATATACCGACACAGTTGGCCTACATTTCCGGCACGTTTTGGGATAGCCATTATTCGTGAAGGCGTACCCGAAAATCATACAAAATCTGATAATGAAGTGAGTGCTTTTGAAATCCATGTATCAGTATCGTTTTATATTGATAGATGGCGCAGTCAGTGAGTGGTCACGAGTGGGAGATGTTTACTTCAAGCTTTTAAAGGTGGGCACCACTATAATAAATAATTGAAGAATTGGTCAGCGTAAATATTATTTTATTCATAATCCAAATTTGTTTACTTGATATTTTTCTTAGCAATTCGCATGATTTATTGTCACAGTTCTTGCATTTAGTATTTTAAACTCCCCTAAAAGTTATAAATACGGGTAATTTACAGAATTGAGTCCAACTATACTCATTAGCAGATAACGTGTCGTCCAACACGGGACTTCGCTTGTGCGCTCGAAGCGAGATCGTCGGCGATGAAACATTTGTGCAAAATGACAGAGCCATGTTCATCGAAACCGTCGATATTGCTATGTCTAAAACGTCAAATAACCCTGTCCTAGCCAAATAAGCCCATTCCTATACAGAGGCGATCCCCAATATGTACAAGTAATATATTAATTGATCAAATTCATTCATTACCCTTGAAAAAATTTCGTGCTTCGCGCGACCAGGGCCAGAGTTTTCATAACATAATTGTTATCAAAATTGAAACGTAGTCCTATAAGTCTTGTTTTCAATATTACCGAATTCGGTTCGTTCTCATCGGGCGACTAAAAAAAAGTTATTAACATTCAAGTTGCCCGCGCAATGGTTCGTAAATCTCATGTGACCTTTTGGCCGGAAAGGTTAGCCTCCCTGACATAGATAGAATTAAACATTATTTGAAAAATGCAATTCAGTGACAACAGTGACAACACTTCGACCGTTTTATCTACATTTTAAGTATACAGTATGGGATGTATGTCGTGTTCGAATGATTCATACATATTGGGTTCGAGAGTCCATGTTATGAAAACTGATAAAATATGAAAAAATGAAGGATATTTAGAAAGGCAATCTTTCATGCGTAGTGAATTATTGGAGCTGTGCCACAATGGGACAATTTTGCATGCCATCGTTAATCATACGCTTGCATATGTTTAATGGTTATATGATAGTCACTGTGGCATATAATATTCGAAGTAAATTGGTAATACTGTTGGAGTCGGGGTTGGAGTCGGAGTCGGAGTCGGTAGGTTTAAAGACTCAGGAGTTGGAGTCGGAGTCGGTCCATAGAAAATGTGGGGAATAGGAGTCGAAGTTGGAGTCGGTGGTAAAATTTACCGACTTCAGGGCCCTGCTCTGCGGCGGCTTATACTTGTTAGAGTTGAACCAAATTTGGTGTGCAGCGTTTTTTAGGGTAACCTGACAATTTAATCCGAGAATGGCTGGAATCCGGAAAAAAGTTATTTTTGAACAGCCTTACTTCGCACTGCGCAGGCACACAGCTTTACGCCAAGCAGTCATTCACTCATGCAGTTTACATAGTTGTCTAGAGGACATAGTGGGAACGAAATTTTGGTATGTAATATGGAAGTGTGCAAGTATGGTATGATATGGAAATTTTTACTTTCACATATCAGTTTTGCCAGTTCGAATCTCAAATTTTGACTCGGATTATTCGAGATATTTGTTAACGCAACAAAGTTAAGCAACGCGCAGGAAGGGAATGATATTAATGGTCATTATTCTCATCCGTAGAATCAAAAAACAAAGGATATTCGACCGCTGTTACGTTGTCAATTTACATATTTCTTATCGTACCACTCCGCAAGCTGCCAAATAGAGTCTTAAAATCGTACGGACTCTCAAAATGTAACAGTTACATGAATCTTTATCAGTTTCTTAACCTTGGAAATCTTTTTCTGCACTTTGCTCGATTCATCACGCTACATCTATTTCGACAGATGGATAATTATTATTCATAAAGATTTAGCTTCTCGGTCGGAGCCATGTTACGCAGTGTCGGCCTCCAACAACCAACACTTATTCAAATCTGATCTTCCTGATTAGAGAACAGATACCGCTTGTGTTGGCTAATGAAGATTTAATGAGTGCCTTTTTGAGAAAAATTGTTTTTAAACGTTGTGTAAATATCTCATAACTGTGTAAATACTTTCGAGAAACATGTAGTATGACCCTACGAGCGATTTACACCAAGTGTAGTCGACGTATACGAGCTGGAGTAGCTGGAACCCACGAAACCGTCGCTGGTTCGACAGTTATGGCAAGTAGATATAGATCATCATGTACGGAATGAGTGTTCTGATGATGATGACCGAGACCGTAAAAACTGCATAACGTGTAGTCCTGGTTAAAGATATTTTTGGTCTGTTTATGACAGTGGTCAAAAGCCCTTTTCGCCGAAGGATTCATATTTACCCTATATTTTCTATTGTCAAGGTCAATCCAATTAAAGATTCGTGACGTCAGGACTAGAAAAAATAATATAAAAAAGCATGTTTTAAACAAGGGTCATGTTTTAAAAATGTTTGTATTAAATTGGTTTTTGTTTTAAATGCTACCATACGTGGACGGGGGTAGTGGACATTTGATCCGCTATTGCAACATCCCTGGTGATTGAAGCCATGGAATATTGTATTCTGAGATATACCCTGATGAGAAAATACCTTTGTGTTATGTAATTTCGTAGATGGTATCTCCATATTACTGCTAGCAGTACGTTCGCACACCACAGTTTTATATACCACGAGGCCATCTCGCTTCTGTTGTGATTTCCATTGAATCCCGCTTTACATTCGATGATTATTATGCAATCTACATAGCTGACAGATGGCACAAAGAAATTTAGAATTGAATTGACATATCAGTGGTGTTTGAATGGATAATTTCATCCAAAATAACTGGAATGTAAACTCCGGAGACTTTCCACACGTCATAAATAGAATGGTTTTCGACATATTGGACAACTGAGAAAGTATGGATAAATGTATCAAATATGGTATGGAACAGATCTGGGCATTGTGCGGCCCACGACGCGATTTTGCGAGGTCCGTGAAAAGTTCCTTAGCCACTTGGACTATAAAATCTATTTGTTAATGATAATGCGTGGAAAAAATCTACTTTATAAACCGATCCGGAAATGCGTTTACTTTGGGTCTACCCTCATTACTTAACCTGTACGCCGTGCAAGTAACTCAGGTTCAAAATAAAACTAATATTGCAAATTATACCGTAACAATTACAGTTACAAGTCACTGTTCCTATATAGTGAAGGTAAAATCTTGTTTGTTGCCAGGTCTGTGCTCTACTAAACTGTTACGTCATCCGTTTCCAAATTGTAATTCGTAAAATAATGCAATCAACGCACAGACGAAACGATGTTATCTCAAGCAATAAAAGATGCGACTGAAAGCGGACATTTCATCGAGATTTGGAGCAGTAAATATTAGTGCCGTGAACAGGCCTATTTAGTTTATGATGAGCACCGAGCAGATCTCAGGAATGTCATTTGAGTCCGGCTTATGAGAAAAATCATGCAGTGAATACATACACTTGGCTGATGCAAACCAGCTGAAGAAGCTAGCAAAACAGTAAAGCTATTTTATCACGCCACACACAGCTTTCAATCTAGAAATGCAACTACACGCCGCATAACATAGTCTACACTTTTGTGTAGGCCCGCCAACGTATTTTCAGCTTCACATTTAACCCGTCGGACAACATAATTGCCCACTTCTGGTATGGAAGAATCATGCTATATGGTGTGGAAAAATTTAAGTATGGTATAGAACGAGTAAGGCGGGTATAGAATATGGAAATTTCCAGTTCCATATCCCATAGCATACCATACCTGGTTATGTTAAATTCAGAGGTGGTCAGAGTAGTCAAGAAAGCTACTCAAGTAGAAGTAGAAGTAGCGATGAAAAAATCTACTCAAGTACGAGTAGAAGTACTTCTTCCATGAGCCACCTAAAACTACTTGAAGTAGAAGTAGAATTGAGTGACTTTAAATCTACTCAAGTAAGTAAGTAGTTTTGCAAACAGTCTTTATTTGTTCGCATGGACTGTCGAAAGCTGAAAGCTGTGCGGAAGTAGCAGATAGTTTGATTCGTATTGATGCATCCCAGGAGGGATCAATTTTTGACAGAATAAGCATTCTTTCGCATCATGGGATGCAAATTATAGTATTGATATGAAAATGCGATTCTAACTCGTCGTGTACTAGAAGACCTCGTTTCAGAGAATGTCATTGCGAGGCGCCCTACCCCATATTATAAGGCCCCAAGTTTAGGGGAGAGCAACACTGAGAAGGTGTATCGGATACGGTTTCAACACTCTGCGCGTTTAGTATGCGTTAATAACAAATATTGTGGATCGTAAAATTTATATTTAGTGTAGCTTTATATTCGGAAAATAGAGGCATTACTACACTTCCTTTTATGCTTCAACATGTATGTTTTGCAGACAAAAGAACTGAAAGTAATTAGAACTCAAAGTATGATACTCGGAATTGAAAGTGAAATACAAATACCACTTCTAAAAAGCGGAAAATATATTTCTTGTTTTTGTCCATAAAGCTTCAAAGGTGATCTGCTAAAACAGGTGTAACGATAAAATAATCCGGATTTTCCATATTAGCAGGACCCGTCGGGCTGCTAGATTATGATATGATAGGTAATTGAGAGATTGCGAAACGGTAGTTTCAAACGTTATGGTGGGCCATATTTACTGTGACGAAATATTTGATATGGGTGACAATGCGGTGTGAGTGGAACCACGCAATCCGATACCTAAGTTATATTCACTGATACTTTCGTGAAAACGTATTTGTCACTCCATAACTACTGTGCGCAAAGCGGAACAAAATTTCTTGGCTTTACGTGACTTTTATGAATATTAAATGCTGGTACTCAGTGAATACAGCCCCGAAATTCTTCAAACTATCTTTCGTATCAGGGAATTAAACTATTTCTTCTTGACAAACCGAAAATAGCGAAAAGTAAGTAAGTAGATCTCAAGATATTATGAAGTAGAAGTAGAAGTAGAGAAAATCAGATCTACTTGAGCAAGTACCAGAAGTAGAGGAAAACTACTTGAGTACTTTCAAAAAGTAGAAGTACTTCGTTACTGACCACCTCTGGTTAAATTATAAGATTGAGCGCAGTTCTACTTCTTGCCATTCGCTCATAATAACTTCCTCTCCGGAAAAGCAAGCATTTCAGTTCGGATCATTGTTTACTTACTATATCGAAATACTTAACATAACATATCAATGATAACAAATCGTAGCTCGATTTGCCATACGGAAGACGGAAAATGTAGGTGCATTGCCGTGCGTAGTTACTCAACACTTTGCTTGGTACATGCCAGCGGTTACGGTTATTAACCCATGGATTGCGTAGTCTGCAAAAATCCATGCCATCTATAGGATATATCTGAAATAAGACATTATATCGTAATTGCAGTGTAGCTGAATTCTCGGATGTGGATGTCATGTATAGTTATGTTACGTATGCTTTAGTTGCTACCAGTGGTTCCGCGGTCATAGGCGTAGTGCGCATGAAAATATCAGATGAAAATGCCGGATGACGTCTCTAGTCCATTGCGGTTGCCATGCTGTAGATAAGAACCCAAACAATGCAGTTGAAGATGGAAAGAGGTGGTGTTGCCGTCAGCGACACGTCGATTTTCGAAGTTGGGACTCGTTCGGAGGACAGTTGGAGGGTTTGTTTGGAGCAGGATATTTTACAAGTTCGTTCATCATTAAGGTGTCACAATCATGGGGCGACATCATTCCTACGGATAACATTTTGATTCGCAGGAGAAAATAAGGTTAAAACACTGGTTAAGGATTGTATGCAAATCAGTTACACACATCATCATAATAAAGTACAGTGTATATTTCCTCTTCCTATTACTCGCAATCTGGACGGAAATTAATTCTGCATATAAATTAGAATCTTAAACCGATTGTTCTGTATGTTCTGGTGTATCACAGTGGGACGCGAGTATAGTGTTGTATTAAACTCAGCGAATTGTCGTCGAGTTGACTTCTTCTGCATAATTTTCGTGCATTGACTGATGGAGTATAAAGTCGCATGTGCATGCAGTTATTATAACGTAAAGACCAAATGGTTGGCGTATCACATTCATGACCTCCTTAAAATAGCCCACAATGCAAGAGAGGCAAATCTTACAGCGGGTTCGTCAAATGCTGCATCCTAAATTTTGCATGGGCTGATTTCCTATACTTCACAGTGCTTCGTAAAAATGTCGACATCGCTTTTCGTTACGATTTCGCGAGAAAATATGGGGAAAACGAGGAAGGTGACCCGTCACTACATTTCAGTTTCGGACCCCTGGACTATAAAGCCTACCTGGGCCATCTAATGCCCATTTGCTAGCTTATTCACATATAAAAGTGGTAAAAATTTATCCAGAAATACTTACCAGATAATTTTGAAAAATGAGTATGTAAAACTTAAGTATTTCGGCTTCGGAAGCTATACTGAAGTGGAGATAAAAGTAGTGTGAAATATAACTACTTGAGTACTCTGAAAACTGGAATTGTGGCCTTTAAGTGGGGCGGTAGTCATATGCCCAGTTTGATAAGCAGGCCATGAAACCAAATACATTTTAGGCGCCACCGTGCTAAACGTTATGGGTGAAATATATTTCATATCGGCGACGTTTTTCGCAACGCGCGTGAGCTGCTGTTACGAAACATTGCCCTCTACGCGATTATTTTCGTCCGGCTATACCTTTGCCATTATCCAGTTCGCTGCTAAAATAATGCAGATAGAACGCGAAAATAAGAAATGAAAGAAATGAAATTTTTAGGGACTAAAACTGTTGGTTGTGATTTTTTGACTACGACGCGAGATATCGCTAAAAGCTGAAAGGATGACTTTGTTCTTCAAGGTATTCGCGATTCATGCAATGTTGTTGGTGGTAGTAACAACAACTGTGGATGGTAAGTTGTTGTTGCAGTGGTCTATTTTTGTTAGGAGTAATACAAAATGATATAGTGAGCGGGATTGTTGTGTGTGTTGCATCTGACATTTTTTCCATGATTGGATGAAGCACAATTGTTTCTTATGTACGTGAGTTTGTATATCAGTCAGTAAAGGCCGCTGCAGGCAATTACAATAACGTAGGATTAGATTGATATTAATTTTTCTTGTATATAGGTTTCCGAAATCCTTTTACTAAATCAAGGAAATAACTTTATATCCTAATTTCATGCAGGAAGCGCGTTGACTCACTGGTCAAGAGTGGGAAAGTTCTATTTCAAGCTATTTGACGACGAATTCGCTACCTATGCTCGGGCGGAGGCACGTTGTAAGGAATATGGCGGGAGATTGGCTGCCGCGGTTCTGAGACACCCAGAAGCCGCTGAGTGAGAAATGAACACGTTTGCATTTTCTCAAATATGTGTTTTTGTTTCTTAGTTATTGATCTGAACTCCGATAACGCTGAAGTATCTGGTATATACCCTATATTACTCGACGGCATACTATAATGTTTCGTTCTTTTTTCAAGTCGGAAGACGATAACTAATATATACCAACCAAAAACTTTTTTCGATTGACAAATGTCGTTAGACTTGCAGAAAGTTCCAATTATAAGTGTCATGATTATTCTGGTCGTCTATTTTGTGATACTGAGTAAACGCATTCGATTTAATTATAGCTCGCTCAGTCCTGGCGCACGAGACCCGGAATTCAAACACCATGAAACGCCATATATACAATACGCGCACACTAGTGCCAGGATGTAGCGAGCGCCTATAGTCCTTGTTGTTTCAATGGTAGCCTATATCCTGAACGCCGAATCGAACAAAGCGTGATTTTTGTTGTATTTTGTCTACCACAAGTAACGGAAATTATGATTCCGACGTTGCTATGCACTTCTTCATTTTGTCTTAACTTTCGTTGATCATCACGAACATTTCTCCCCGATTTCGTAAGCAACCTATAATGATGAGCTCAAGCTAAGCGACACCATGGCCATGACCACACGTGTGGTCCACTGTAATGTATGGTTACCATACGTCCTCTTTAAAGAGTATTTGTCCTCTGTTTTCAATAAATGGAAAGTGTCCTCGGAGAACGTCTAAATGTCCTCCTCTTTGGGAATTTGTCCTCTTTTTCTAGAAAAAGTAATAACATCCGATCAAAACTCGACTCCAAGGCAGTGAACGTCAGAGTTGTCAAACAAACAACGAAAAATACGGCGTGACGGGTAATTCGGTACTCGAGGCAAAGTGATGACTTATTTTAGTGATCGCAGTATATTGTTGGTCGAAAAATATTCAGAATCACCAGTTTTCTTTTCCAGTACTAAAGATTTCAGAAGTTTTGAAAAGTGTCCCCTTTGTAGGATCTCAGAATATGGTAACCCAACTGTAATGTATCATAGAAAACTGGGGGATATATAATCTGAATATATACAGCCTTCAATACATATAGTTAGAAGCATCCTTTACAGGTTTCTATTTTATTCTGGAGTGTTCAAATCGACTCGGGGCCAGGCACACGGTGAAAACACGGCTTGGGTTGGGTATAACAGACTCCATTCTTCCGGATTTAAATGGATCGATGGAGGAGCGACCAACCAACAAGCAGCTACATTCGCCCCGCACGAGCCCAGTGGAAATGGTCGTTGCATCCATATTTGGTACGCAAAAGCCGGAAAATTGTTTCTCGATGATATCAACTGCGCTTCCAAGATGCCCTTTATATGCGAGATAAAAGTTTGAATTGATCATGAATATATTCTACAACGACAGTGATGATAATAAAGAAAATTTACTATTGCACATTTATGCATCTCATTAGATCTCTTCAGTATATTATAGCTCAGAAGAGACAAAATAAGTAACGAAGTGAGCAATAGGCCAGGCCTGGGTAAAGTGCGGCCCGCGGGCCAAATGCGACCCGCGGAGCTATTTTGTGCGACCTGCGAAGGGTTGCTTGAAATTGAAAATAAAAAACCTACTTTTTATTGTTGCTGCGTGGACTAAAACCATAGAATGTATAAACTGAACCGGAAATACGTTTACTAGCAAGCCTTTTCCTCATCATCATCATCATCATCATTGGTTTATTAGCAATTTTATCAGTTCAA
>ATSW01018714.1:0-12058 GCA_000444245.1 Botryllus schlosseri
CTCAAGGACACAAAATGCTGAAAGCATCATAACCATATTACCTGTAAATACGCTTCTACAATATATAAATATTATATTTATAAATACTTCTACACATAAAATGGACGAATCCATCTAACACACTTGCGAACCGGTTTATACAAGCACAGCACAAAATGTATTAAACTTGCTCATGTTTCCAATCTTGAATCACACATTTGGTCCGAATCAAGTAATTTAATATTCACGTTCTGTGATGTTTGGGAATGGCAAGCTTTCAAAATATATGGGCCGCGAGGTCGGGCAATCGCTCAATCAATAAAATTTAAAAAATGTACTGAGGTAAGAATATAACTTGTCATTATCATGTTGAAATATATCAAGTATCGAGTACCTACAGTAATTTGATTTTTTTACGCATTTTATCAATATTTCTAAAACGTTTGCAGAGGCTTTCGCGGGCCGCATAAAACGGTGTTGCGGGCCGTAGTTTGCCCACCCCTGCATTATGTTCACTGTTCAGTTTTGAGTTCAATCCGGTTCAACCCACTTTTGTCAACACTACTCGAGTGATATAGAATGGCTCGCATTCATAATATAGTAATTTTTCTCAGTCTCAACACTTTCTGGCCCTATTTTCCAAGTATCAGGACTGATAGACGAAATAAGAATCATGTGATAACTTTACTATTCTACGAAGTTACAATGAAATATCTGTCTTGGCCGTCGTAGCCTCGAGTACAAGTCGAGTCAATACAGCCCGACTCGAGCCATTACAGCCCTGCCGTTGAGTTTCCCTTTCCATACACTTACCATTTCCATAGCGGATATCTGAAATCCTGCGTTTTGAATAGCCTCGATGATGTCACCTTCGATACCGTTACGAACAGCGTGGGGCTTGATAATGCAGCACGTGCAATCCGTTAAGTGCGAAGTGACGTCGAACCCACCCGATCCCGATGGCGGGAAAAAGAAGTCCAACTCCTGAAACAGAGCAAAGAAAACGTTCGTCAAAGTTGCTGTTTTTAAACAGCCTGTGAATATAATATTACACGGTCCATAATCTTTACGATCTGCTGATAAAAATAGCTGGAACCTAACATATGAAGTCAGCCAAATGCACATAACAATTACAATAACCTACACTTGATAAAATAATGGCAATCATTTGAGTTGACTGCATCTATTGTCCTTCTTGGAGATGCAATTGAATAATACATTGATATTGAAATGAACCCGAATATGTTCGGCTGAAACTCGTCAGGGGTAATTGTCAGCAACTAGCATAAACTTCAAAAGGAAGTTTTTTTATCACCATTCGTATCTCAAGTGACATCATATTTGCTGATACGACAGTTGATATACAATGTTCTTTTCAAATCTCTACTAGGCGCTGTAATAACCCCTGACGAGTGACAGCCAAAAATATTCGGGTTTATTTCGATATGAATATATTATTCAGTAATCTTATCAAGTCACAATTAGAGTTTGAATTCATACTTTAGTCACTTCTTAGTATATTTCTATATTTTTAAACTTTTTGGAATATTTCTATTCCTGTTAATATGATAAATATTCCCTTTATGAACGAAAAGCTACAATGAACACATCAGTTTGTGTTATTTTATAATTCTGCACCACACCACAAATCAACTGCTCATGTAACCTACCCTGTTGGCAGATTGCTCGCTGTCCGAACCATGGGCGGCGTTGCTGGTTGTATCTGTGCCAAATCGAGCCCGTATACTGTTGGGGTCGGTTTCCCTGGCCTTTTGTGAATCGGTAGGTCCAAGCAGGTTTCTCCACTTACTAATCACTCCAGTGCCCATCAACTCCATGGCTATCACCGGGCCGCTGGACATGTATTCCAGCAATGTGCTGTGAAGGATTAGATAGGACGTGAAATTATCTTTTGGAGATACAGTACTTCGTTACTTTTCACTGTGTACCGGTACCGTGTAACGTTCATACTGACTGCATTCATTAGAATGCTAAATAAAATAAAAGGTGTGAATCTTTCGCACAACATAATTGGATAGTATGCTGATCAAGTAATTATAGACAATAATATGATTGTAACAAGGAAGATTTACTTGAAAAACGGCTTCGATCTGTGTTCTTCGTAGAATTCCGCGACTTTTTTCCTCGACAATTTCAACATCTTCACCTTGCATGGTTTTATGTCGTTTTTGTTTAATATGTTGAAGAAAACGCCAACCTTGCCGATGGCTTCCGGTTTGATAATAGCCAGAGTTCTGAATCCGATAAATAGGGAAATTTAATGGACTCATACCTCGTATCAAAATCTGTATTAAATAGTACGGTATTAGAATGGGTTGTAACACATTCAGCAGAGCAGTAGCGAAATTATTTACCACTTTCAAAAAGCTATGGCGGTTTGAGATATAATGAATATTGCTAGATTTACACGAATAATAAATAGGTATAGTAATTGCGAGATAATGCTGCAGCGAAGAATTCATCTTGGGTCAGCGGAAAATGCTCAGATGGACAAATTATAAAAACACATTTTTGCTCTATCGTGTTGATTATAGAATGAATGCATGTTGCACACATTTGAGGCAGTGCTGTGCGGTGACTACTTTAAACGGTGATTCCACCACTGTATGCAATATACATAACGTAAATCCATACCTGACACAAATGTTTCTACACGATAAAAATAACAGCACTTGGAAAGACACCTACTTTTCATTTTTCATTCCGACCTTTCCTTCCGTGAATTTGTCTCCAAAGTCAACGAAAGTCAGTTGTCGACTGTAAACGTGAATTTTGCTACCGATAAACATATCTTCCAGTCTCACTGTGTCTGACTTGGTACGGGCCAGGAATTTTCGGCGGTTCTTGATGTCAAACTAGGCGTAAGGCAAAATCGATTAGTCATCTGTACCGTGGATTTGGTTGGGAACTGTGCAGAACCGACATTTCATTGTAATTTCAAAGAATAGTAAAGTAAAGTTACCACACTATTGGTATTTTGCCTATTGGTACTGGTATTTAAAAATGCAATCAGAGTTGTAAAAAGTGGGTTTAACACGGCTTAAACTCAAACTGAACAGTCAACACAATGACTTGGACTCGGAATCGAGTCATAACACTGTGACTCGGACTCCATCCTCTGCTCGCCGACTTGGACTTGACTCGGTGATGAATTGAAAATGACTCGACTTGACTCGAGTCAAAACTATAAAAGTGAGATGGACTTGTGACTTGGTTACAACCCTGGCAAATATTTCCGAAAACTACTTTCAAATTCACCGAATCCAAATCATAAAAAGTAGGTAGATTTGCTTCAAAAACTGAAAATAGTGCTAAAACATAACCACTTTACTACATAACACAAGTAGGCATAAACCCGCAACTAGAGGAATCCAAAATAAAGAAGTAGCCTACGGTACTTTATTACTGTCCACCTATCGAAATACATACGACTATAATTTTTCTGCAACACAAAGCCAAATTACCATTTCGATGCTGTTGTCCTTTGGATAAAATAGGAATTGATAGCGGCGTATCAGGGCTGCTTGTGGATCGTACCACTCCGCAATGAAGGCGTATCTTTCATCTTGAGCGGTCTGCAATCATGATCTCTGAATTAGCTTCAAAGACTACAAGGTTAACATTTGGATCACAAGGTACACGCAGTAAATACAAATGTATGCACTCGTATTATAAAACATTGAGAGTATCATGATTGTAACAATGTATGTGAGGATTTTTGTTATTGAAACAGCTTTTGGTAGCGATATCAATATAATGTCATAGTTGCTTCACCAGAGAGTGTGATAACTCACTGAAAACAATTCAATGTACACAATATTGTTTTTTATTGTTTTTCGATGTTGCAAAATAATTTTGCAGCAAAATTTGGCTTGTAGGTTAAACAGTAATTTATTTGAAACAATTTGTCAATCACAAATCCGGTGCATATGTAACATGATTGCTAATATTCAATACACTCAATTGCAAAGCTACCTCACAATCTACACTCAGAAGTTTTAATCCAGAAATGTTTTACAAATGACTTACCGAAGGTTCAATGTACTCCTGAGCATAACCTGGAAACTATAGCACAAAAAAGAAAGCTCTTATGTTGTTCTGCAAAAAATACCAATGAAGACTTTGGAACTCACCATTTTGAAAAGTTTTCTCCTTGAGCTTCCGTACGAAATATGGCGCGGAAGGTTGACACAATGCTACTGTACTGAAAATAACAATATGGTTTTTATTGTTATATTGACCCAAATCTATGTAAGACGATACTAGTCGATGAAATATGGCTAATTAAAGTTGAATTTTATCGCTTATGAAAGAATTAAAATATTGAACAAGTGAGAAACTGATTGGTATGGTACTGTGATTTAGGCTACATCTCTTGTCCTTTTAGCATCTATGACTTTTAATCTAGTGTATATGCCTCTTATTTACATGCTTTAAGCCAAGGTCGTTATCTTAGTAAAATGCTATCTCAAGACGCTTCGACACCCTTCTATCTTTTCAATATATCGCAATGATAAGGTGTTTTAAACTGATCAAATTTCAGCAAATTATTAAAGAAAACAGCATGCAGTATCGCAGTATCCTATTCGGTACTATTAGAAAATAACCATTTGTAGATGCAATTTTCATACTAATAGACGTAACAGTCATAACTGCAGATTACCTTCGATGCTGTTTTTATTTCTGAGTTCTCCAGAAAATATTCCAACCCAAAAACAAACCTGGAATCTTGTTTCGAATTCCGCTGGCGGGTGCTAGAAAGAGTTGCCGTGGAAACGAGTAACAGACGGTTACGCTCCACTAATATACGTAAATAGTCAAATCGTATATTTTCGAAGGTAACGATTGAAAAATACAAACAAAATACGGGAAATAAGTTAAAGAAAGTTATAACATTTTGATATTCAAACTATTTGCTTTTGATATCAGAATATTTGCTGCATTTAGCTGTCTGTTGTGTCTTCTTTCTTTCGTAACAATGGGCTATTTTTTGCAGACGGTAAAAATTCACATTTATTCGCATCCGTATAGCACCCTGATGATGAAGAATGTGAAAAATGAATGAAGACGCGCCTTAGGATCCAAGCCGAACGCCGCCTAATATACGGAACAAAATCGCCTAGGCTGGAATACCTATACGCAAAATGGAGCTAGACGACCCGATGGCGCCTGAAATTTTCGACAAGTTGACTGCTTGCGATCCGGGTCTGGCGTGGGAGCTTTGTAGGTGTGTATAACTTCGATAGATAAGCCTATCTATAATTATCATATCTCAACAATCAGTTTCGTGCAGAAATTACGTCGGATATCAGCTTCTCGGCCAAGAAGGGGTGGCGATACCATTTCTAGACGAGGCGTATCATATCGTGCCGTTTGGGGTAGTAGCGAAGAAATTTAAAAAGGCGGTAAGACTTTTAGGAATTTTATTTGATATGATACTTAAACTAGAATCGACATCTGAACATTTTAGAGCAGGACATACCCGAATTCATCAAGAATTATTATCGTTCTAAAAATCATGCAACATCTGTCTTAAATCCGTGCTAATTGCTTAAATTTTTATACCATACCGTACATTCCTCTAATGAGATTTGTACAGCCTAATTTTTTGTAACGTATCGAATTTTGGCGCCCCAAATATAGAAAATATGTCGTCTTTGCAAAATTTCTGAAAAGTCGCAGAGACTGCTGATCTAATCCGCGGAAATTGGGTCAAAAAGATTATTGAATTGTAGCCCAACTTTCATCTCCAGTTTTTGCTTTCATATTTAACTTATAATGACCCGCAATGTGGGACAGCAACACTATAGGCTACTTATGATGTACATCATATTTTCAGGATAACGTATTTGGGTCGGCAATTCGTCGAATATCCGGAAAATCAGTATACAGCATGATCGGTTCTCTGGCTAATCTCACCCATCACAGCACCGATCGCGCCCCTTTCAAACAGAAGCCGATGAGAGTCAACGAAATTCAGTTGAACAAACAGTAAGAGAAAATATTACATTTAGATGTGGTCAGTCAGGGATATCTAGATATCCCTGGCGGTCAGTATAACCAGTACTTCTATTTTCCGTATTCGGTTTTCACTACTAACTTTAGAGAGAGAGAGAGAGAGAGAGTCTTTATTTTTATCCAACCAAAATACATAACACACGGCAGTGGCCTATACTTGAGTAGCCTAGAAATTTACGACGTTGCTTCTACTTCTACTTAATTGCATTATTATAGACAAAGTCGTGACGTTAGCCCGATTGACGATAACCACGATTAAAATTTAACGTATTTATGCGACCATATAATTCTGCTTTTCAATTCAGGTTCGTTTATCGCATAACAGGAATGAGACACGGCGTAAAAAAAGTGATAAAAATAAAGATATTCGGGACCGAGTGTTTTGACGTGTCGCTGAGCGTCGAGCTCGGTAAATTGATGCTAAACAAGCAGCTTCCGGAACTGCATTCTGTGAAGAAGATCTTTATCATATACGCCGTGTACTATGCTTCATCACTCAGTGTCAGCGTGACAATAGGTAATGTGAAGATACAGGCTAACATCGCTAAAAAGACAATAAAACAATTAGTTAATTTGGTTGTATACAGCACGTATGTTGCAGGTGTAAATGATAGTGTAGGTTATAAGGAGGGCAAGTTTTTGCAACTTTTTTTACAGCTTCCGGCAGCTTCCTAAATACTCAAAAGTTATGTAGAATGGTGTTTTAAGCTGTTTGGAAGATTCTTATGTTGTAACTTTTTGCAACTGTTCTCCATATTTTTCATGCAACTTTTTGTAACTTTTTCGATTTTTCATAAATTTTTTTTTCAATTTTTCATGCAAATTTATGCAACTTTTTTCGATTTTTCATGCAACTAACTTTTTCCTGGAAAAATTTGGCACTATAGATGTAAATAGATTTTTTCACTGTCGTTTAAATTCGAGGTCCTTTCTGATTTGACATCCATCAGGCTATTGATTTTGTTGAAGTCGCCAACATTGTGTTTCGCTGCACTGCCTTGGATACAGATCGATGCGAGCATCTCATACCCTAATAATTCCAAGGAACTTGTCCATAAATGCAACTTTATAGTGCAATTTTCGTGAAATATAAATGCAACTTTTTGTTGCAACTTTTGTGAAAAATAAATGCAACATTCCACGGATTTGACTGCAACAAAAACTTGCTTTAATAAGTCTTTTGAGTTTCTTTGTAATTTTACGCAGGCTATACGAGAGGGCGGAAGTTATAGTGGCTAGGCCTATCCAGCTATAGCTTGTTGAGAACTAGAGTAGGCTACAGGATACGAAACGTGAGTGCAGGGTGGCTTTATTTTGATTGAGGTAATTAGAAGGAGGAAACTTGAACTATATTTAGCGGAGCAATCTCGTAGAATGATATACCAGAATGAGGGATGAAAGACCCATAGATTTGAGTTTCTTCTTATTACAAGTCTTCTTTCTTACGATGCAGGCGAACATCAACCAGGCAGTAGATATTTGAACACGAGCAACAGAAAGTTCAAGCATGACAGAAGAATGCCCATTGGTTTCAGCGCCCAGAAATTCCCCATCATGTCGAATGGGTGCGTGGGTTTCATGGAAAACTCGAGTTGCGAAGGTCTGAGGAATGGGATATGGGAAAGGTGAATCGCGTGAAGGTTCAGTTTAGAGAAGCTGTAGGCCAAGCTACAAAGCCTTGTTGAACGAAATTACAGATTTGCTTGTTTTAATACCACCAGGTAGCCTAAAACTATCATACCATAGCGATAGGAAGGAGTTTAGTAAAGTTATTAATGAAACACCATGAAATTGAGATAGCTAGCTCAGACTTCAAGTTGATCCACTCGCACTTAGAGTCAGCGCGCGCAGACATATTCTTCATGTCTATTTCCAGATTTAGATCAAGATTGCCCAGCGATCCTTTACCAAGGACGCCGACGCATGAGGCTGGTCCTAGTTGGGCTATGGGTGCATTGGCGGCAAGAAGAAATCCGGACGACGCTTTACCGGGGCTTCCGGGTGAGGACTGACGATATAATAGAAATTCACCGTAGGCTATAACAGACAGTGCACGATTGCATACTGCTCTCAGTTAATTAACTCCTATCCACTGAAAATTACAGGCTCGAGAAGACACGGTGAGCTGCCTGCAATCCCGGACGAAAGCGATTCTACGGACTGAATCAGTACTGACGCGAAGAACCAACCTCATCACTTCTACAATCATTGCTTGACTTCAAAGCGCGCACTTACACTCTACGTTACAAATACATATATTTTTATGCTATCAGTATGGTGCCGCTGTTGCGTCGCCAGTATAGGTACAAAGTATACCGAGGATGAATCTACCCTGATTTCTGTGTTATTTCGTTCAATTCCGATCCAAACATTCAACTAATTACTAGGAGACGGGGAAACATGTTAAAAAGGTTACTGCAAGAGCCTACTAGGTGTGATATGTGCGTGCAGTGTGCACGCCTAATTTATCAATGTACTTTACAGTGGGCTAGATCCGCTAATTTATCCATACAGTGTAAGATGTTGATATAATTTATATCAGATTCGTCACATTTTCAAACTAACATACTGTATATATAATCCCATCTCGCCTGATCGTGAAACAATTATGGCAGCTTTGCTATACGACCACAGGAGATCGTATGGTTGCCCACTGGAATTTTAACTAGGACATAACGGAACATTTCTCTGCCTACATCGCGTCCGAAGCCTGGCCGCATCCAACTTCTATCAAATCTCGAGTAATATCACAAAACAGCTTTAATCACAAGAATATACAACATTACAAATTGTGCATAGCATTAGAGCACTTACAAAAGATATGTCGAGTGCAATTGAATTCATGCTTCCACAAGAATATAAAAATCAGGTCACGAAACACTGTAAGGGACCTTGTACCAAAAATCTGCTTTCATATTGTGCAGGACTCCTTGTTGCTACCATATCGCAATCAAGTATTCAAAAACAATTTTCAACCATAATTAATACACGTACATTGTACTACAAGTAAAGAAATATCGCAATCTCAAACCCCAGGTTAAATAACCGAAAAACTCATAATAAAAATTACAAGAATGTTGCACCATTTTAAAAACTGAATACCAGTTCAACAAGTCTCGACCATACATGATATTGATACTTGGCAGAGTAATTTAAGCAGCAACAAGCTGGTATTGGACATCGGTATAAAAAATAGGACAGTAACATCAATTGCAATATGAGGCAGCAGCACTGCAAGTTTCAAAAGAAAAATCATAATAAATTGATCAAAAAAGAATCTTTGCGTATCGTGTACTGTATATACTCGATGGGACGGTTTTTTCGACTTGAATAGTTAGTACGAAACAAAAATCACTGGGCAGCCTTACGGAAACACGGAACAGTTGATAAATACGTCGATTAAGTGTGCGATTTGTAAAACAGTTACGAAAAACGTCTTTACTTGACAATTTTACATGATTGTATTTCTCAAAATAGCATTTGTATTTGCATCAACAGTTGGTCTTCTTATGGAAAAAAAAGTGTAATATCGTGGCTTCGATCAAATCCATTTGGCACCAAAATCGAGTGAGCGTATCACACAGCCTACACATCGACTTGCTAACAATGATCAACTGAGACTAATGGTATTTTAACGTAATTCATTCCTATTTAGCTACAGGCTTGACGAGCAGGACAGGCCATACGAGCAGTGCAAGGGATGATTGAAAATTTACGTCTGATACACACACACACACTGGCAGTGCAATATTCAATAAACAAAAAAAAATACAAATGCCTGACTATTATTGTATCGGAGAAACATAGACATTTCAAATCAAGGCAGTATCGCTGCGAAGTTCGGCAGTGAAAAAATGAAAAATATGGCAAGTACCGAGACACGGGCAATATAAAAAACGTGATTGACCCAATCGTAACGTGCCTGCCCAATAACACACGGTTTAATCTGGCAGAGTACCACAGTGCATATTGTACCATTCCCGAATTTATCGCACTGAACCGTGACTCTGACTCATTTAGGCCAAACTCTGAATTTTTAGGTTGATATCATGGACCACCCTGAATTTATTCGACTCACACAATATTGTGAATCAAAATTTGGGATGCTGATGAATAAAAAAGTTCAACACTTGTCACCGTCAATCAATTAAGAAGTAAGGATAGATCTTACAAAGAAAAGACAATTTTGATCTACTTACGACATGGCCTTCACCGGGGTTGAAATCAAGTCACAAGGTTCCGAGTCACGAGTCAATCTCACTTTTATGGTTTTGACTCAACTCAAGTCTGATCAACTAGTCGAAGGTCGAGTCCGAGTCACAGTGTTTTGACTCGAGTCCAAGTCATTATGTTCACTGTTCAGTTCAATCAGGTTCAACCCCTTTTTTCAACACTGCCCTGGCTTTCACCAACCCCTTAAAATTAGTCCGCGGGCACCAGTTCAAGATTCAAGAACCCCCCACGATAGAGAGACGTTCGCAATTTCAATCCAGGCGAGGGGCAAAACCCCCCGCCTCACCCTTTGTCTTCGCTTCTCTCGTGCACCACCGATTTACCCGCCTCCACAACGCCGTACGCCACAGATGACGCGAAAAAATCCACAAACTGACTCTCAGACCATTTCCTAACGGAAATAGGCTCCCCTGCTTCCAAATGAATCAGATTTGAACCATGCAGTAAACCGCCCGTCAGTAACGAAATAGCGTCTCTGCCGTCAGAATTTAGACCGTCTCTCGGTAAAGTAGGACTTCCTGCAGATTCATGACTGCCGCAGTCTTTCTCTGCATCGTCAGGTTGCTTTTCTGCGTGATTTTGGTCAAAATTCATAAAAAGGCCCACGTTTGAGTCTACGACAGTGTCACGATTGCTCTGGGAGGAATAATCCATGTTTTGCACAGTTTTTTCGTCTGTTACTGTAGTGTGTGGTGTTTTCTGGACTATACCATCATCTTTATGGTCTACGAGATGGTCTGCGTCTGAGATAAGTATCGTAGGAGACGCAGGGAGTGGTTTGTAATCATCCTCTTTGCTACCGTTCGTCATACTACCGTTTGTTAGTGAATAAATATCGAAAACGTTATTGCTTTTCGCGTTGCTTCCGGTGAAAAGCAAGGCGGAGGAGAGGGCCGCGTTGCTGAGAACTTCAACCGACGTCAACTCGAACAGACCGGCGGTGGCCGGTTTTTCCCGAGACGAGATTTCATCGAGTGACGCCGCGTCAGCTGCGGGTGAGGCTCGGAGTTTTGCTTTGTCTTCTGTTCCGGGTCGTTTTTCGGAGGGACGATCGTCGCGGTTTCATTTTCTGAAAACACGATCGAACATTGTAAGAGGAATTCGATACTGAGCCTGATTTCAAATGCACGCCCTTCAGGGCTCTTCAAAAATGACTTTTTTTCTCAGATCGTACTGGCTACTTGATAAAATTGTTAGGTTACCTAATTTAAGCCTACACACCCAATTTGGTTCAATTCCAAGCAGTAGCCGCATTGCTACAGGAGAAGAAAGTTTCTATTTATTATATAAAAATAAATAGCAAAAAATTTGACAATTTTCTGTTCACCCCATGAAAGTGTTAGGTTGTCTATAGAAACGGTGTTCACCAAATTTGGTTCAATTCCAAACAGTGGAAGCGGAGTTATTGCCGTCGAAAAATTTTGATTATGAATAAAATGATATTTACGGTGACCAATTCTTTAATTATTTAGTATAGTTGTGCCCACCGTAAATACTATTTTATTCAAATCCAAATATTTCGACAGCAATAACTCCGCTTCCACTGTTTGGAATTGAACCAAATTTGATGAACACCGTTTCTATAGACAACCTAACAATTTCATGGGGTGAACAGAAAATTGTCAAATTTTTTGGTATTTATTTTTATATAATAAATAGAAACTTTCATCTCCTGTAGCAATGTGGCTACTGGTTGGAATTGAACCAAATTTGGTGTGTAGGCTTAAATGAGGTAACTTAACAATTTTATCAAGTAGCCAGTACGATTTGAGATAAAAGTCATTTTTGAAGAGCCCTAATGCCCATA
>ATSW01018738.1:0-11212 GCA_000444245.1 Botryllus schlosseri
CTGAGAATGTAAAGAAAAATAGGCTCTGCTATATATGTTTGGATTCTTCCACACCTATTTTATAAGCCTTCAATGTAATACCTTACCCTAATATCAGATTGACTTCATGATAATGATCATTGATGATTAGCAAAAATTATTTTTGAAACAGGCCTTGAAGATGTAGTTGAAACCATTGAAGACGAGCGCGAGGCGGATTATCGCGTAGCAGATGAACTGGTACAGGTAATTTAAGAGTGTCGTAGCTGTAGCAATATGTTATTTTTCTTGAAATGCTACACCTACTCTGATCATTTCAACTAATATATTTCAACCTTTGTCTGCCCACCGACCCAAAGTAACATTTCATGTATCGGAACAGTCGAATGATAGTAGTGGCTCCAGGAACTGCATGGATTTTGTTGGAACCTGCATAATTATTCTATCACGCTGCCAGCGTTGCACGCCACTCAGCAGTGGGATACCGTTGATCTGAAATTTGATTATTCTTTGGTAAAATTGAATCATTTTCCAAGGAGCATCCGCTGATCTCTTCAATGGAAGTTGATTTTTTGTCTTCTTTTCAGCCACCCAACTCTGAAAGTGATGAGAAATGTCCACCAGTGGAGCCTGCGTCACTGCCAAGTCCGGAGGAAGAGAAAGAGAAGATCATAGCGGAAATGCTTGCTTCTGCTAGTGAACAAACTTCTAACGACGTACGTAATTGAGACAGATAGATTCATACATTCATTTATTTGTCACATCAGTGATAATCCGGTACAGACCAGCATCAGGATAACAACAACTGGCGGCGGGGCCTTATTACACAGTCGCCACTTGTAGGAGTACACAAATCAACCTGTTAGAATATCTGATTAAGCTAGTCTCGTTAACATTCAGAGCTGGTGCTTCAGTGCTATTCCGGTGGCAGTAGTGCCGCTGTAAAGTTGGGTACGGTATCCGAGTTTTTTGAAATACTTAGTTGTAAATGAAATACTCGAAATACTTCCACTTACGTTGTGAATTGCGATCTTCGACTGGTTATTTTGAAGCTTACACCATGGTTGCATCATGTTTTTTTATCTATATATATGTTCAAAGTTCAAACCATCAATGGTCTTTAGAACTACTTGAAATGACCTTGCAGGCCAATAGTTAGACACCCAGGCTGTTATAGTGCATGATATGAAGAGGCTTTGGTTATTACTGCTGCGTAACAAATTGTACGGCCATTCACACCAAGGTGTATAACTGGATTGTCCAATTTTGTGTCTACGGATTTTTTGCAAAACAACGCAGATTATCGAATATCCAGTTTGCAGTGCGTGTGAATAAAGTAGATACATCAATGGAAAATAATAATTTATCCATCAGTTTCAGTAGAACTTTCAAATCAATGCCTCTACGAATGTTACATACAGTGCCTCTTGTTGCCGTAATATTTTGATGAAGTCAAGTAGGCTATTCTGTCAGACACTTGATAATCACAAAGTACCTCCTAATTGTGGGGCTCACTACATGAAGCCACAAGTAATGAATTCCCTTGAACAAGATCCATGCGTTTTATAGGAGCTGACCCAAACTGAAATGTTGTCGATATCTAAACGAATGGAGGAAGAATTTCGGACGATGGTCATCCAGGAACAGCAGAAAAAGAAATTGTCAATTGAAGGGCACTCGTATGTCGCAAGCTCCCGTAAGTGACTTTGAAGTTCCCATGGCAGTGGATGATTGTTTGCTTATGACCTCATCATAGTAAGCCCGCAATATTTCATCACAGCTTTAATCTGCCGTTTGCTTAAACTTGTAAAATGCACTATAATGTAGTATTGATCATAACTTTGCTACAACGATTGCGCAACATTTTGATATTAATCGACTCGATTATAATGCTCCATTCTATTTCTTGTGCGCTATTGGTACGGTCTTCGATATCGTCTCACAAGCCACAGTCGCAATATCAAATATTTAATGACTTGAACAGTTCTCTGCGTCACTTCATCTAGAGCTAATCACGCGAGTGATGTATATGTATCATTTATGTCCGTAATTTATTTGCAAGTTATATCTATGTATGGAGTTAGTTGAGATTTCATGATTCCCGTTGAGAGCTGATGGCTCTGTGGTGAGGTGGTCGAACGTTTTCTATGCAAATCTTTCGTCAATAAAGGGCGAATCGATACTGCCGTAGTCCTACGTCATCTGTCGGGAACCTCGACTCGTATATTCGCGAATGAACCCTTCCGCCTGGATTTCGTGATTTAGATTACACGCTCGGCGTATTCTGTTGACAATGTTTCATTGGTCATTTCATGTCGTTTCGAATCAACCCCATGTTTTAATTTGATTTCTCAGAGAAGGTTAGCTATTTGAGAACTTAACACTCACGCAGCGTGTCCAGAGTGCCCAGAATACTATTTCATGCTCGGATTCGGCCGTTTTGACTAGAATCCGGCTCACGCGCTCACAGACAATGACTTACAAGATGCTCAATTGCTTGTATTGCTCAATACCCTTCGTTCCGAAATCATGATGTTAGTAATTACTTTGACCGTGAAATCAACCGTTTATTGACAAGACAGCCCTTCCGAAATTATGCTCACAGCGGCAATGTCACCAACAGTGTGAATCATAATACTTCCCAACGTCGTTTAGCTAATTAAACATGTATAGACACTCGAATGCCCGCATGTTTCGTCCTTGATAATGGTCAGTTTTTGTGCAATTTCTTCAATTGATTTTGCGGAACTTTTTTGGCTTCTTTATCCCGCCTGTTCCACAAATCAGTCGCGTGTTTTAGCATCGGAAAACGTCGCAGTTTTGCGCAATAATCGACTTTTTGTCAGCGTTGTAACTTGAAACTGTGCCTGATTCGCGATGGGAGGCACTGTTTTACAGTCTGTGTCGTCATAGTGGTATCTTTGCGATCGGAAGACGTGTTCAATTATTCAATAGCGTTGTCCAGTTCGGATTTTTGTGATTGCCCATTTTCGCATTCGCTCGTGAGTGGAAACGCTGTAGCTGTGTTTTCCCACAGCGCGCGTCCACCAATCGATAGCGTAACGTAATGGTTCATAAACTTAGTTGATATCCCGCGACGAATCGATACCGCATTACGAGAGACGATACGGTAATCGGCGATTATTCCCGATAATCGGCCTGCACGCGTTTGTAGCTTTACGTTCCCGTTTGTAGCTTTACTCAAGTCGATACACGCAGCAGTTAGATGCTAACTAATGGGAACTTGAGAAATCATATCTCCTACTTGAGATGTGTGAAAACGATGACCTGGTGTGTTTTTCGATTGTTTTCACTCCTCAGACACACACGGGTCGGACGCTGGATGTCGAACGAGTGGGTACTTGTGGTATTTCGGGCCTTGGTCGCTCTTTGAGAAGTTGACCCTCGAGTTGATACCTATAGCCGGGAATCACCCTTTTTTCTGCATAAGACACGATCAATTTTCTTTTGAGGACATTTTCTTCTATTATGCTTTCCGGGTGGGGGACATACGCGCGCTGCTTCCAAAAACGTCGTTTAGTAACGAGTGTTGTCATTTGTTATCGTGAAAAGCAGTTATTTTAGTCAAGGATCCCTTTCATTATGAAATTGATGAGATATGTAGGAGTTGAGATTGGTTTCGAACGGATTTAAAGAATTGGCGTTGATTCTATTTTCGTGCTAGTCGGAGCCTTAGCAATGTTGGATTTGACTGAAGTTATTAGCAACTGTGTTAATAGGTGCCGCCAATAGTGAATAAACTTCGATCGTGTGATTTGGTTGCGCATGCGCATACGACTCCTTAGCAAGCTACTATGTGCTGTGCTGATAATGAAGTAATCATTTTGAATTCTCGTTTTAATGTTGTAAACTTATCGAAATTTTTCACTTTGCTGTTTTGGTAGCATAATCAGATGGTGAGGTGATCGTTACGACACGACGAGTTATATGTACATTGGTGATTTTGCTTGTAAGCTCAAGAAACAGCGGTGTCACGACGGATATTAGAATGTGAAATTTACAGCGTGCGCGGTACTTGACCGGTGACTGTAACAGCAGTTCCGGCGGATATCTTGCGTTCAGTCGAGCGACATCATTGCTGCAAAAATTGCAACCCGCCCACCATACCATTTTGTAGCTTGATGTCGGTCGGTGTTCAGTACCCCGCAGTACGACGACACCCAAATGTATTTGCGTGTTTTGGCGATACCGCTTACGGAGCAGACGCATCTAACGTAGCCTAGTCTCAAATGACTGTTGCCGCAAAAATTTCGTTTGCAACACGGAAACAAATACTTACAATGATAACTCTATAGTCTATCATAAAGTTATACGCGGAAGAGGAGTTTTATAGGGATGGCCACAATTGAGTATTTGAGTACCACTCATTATGACATCACATCAGTATGAATGATGTGGAAAATTCAAATATGTACCTTTTATTTGCCGCAAAGAATATAATGCCGGTTCAACGGCAGATTGGAGATTTTTTAGTATGTGAATTGGCAGAATTGCACTTCTTCACGGAAAGGTCATTTCCACTAACGCGCGTCGCTTTGTATGCTGCGATACGTACTGTCAATCTAGATTTACAACGTCCCGAAGCGGAAATAGTAACGGATCGTATAATATCAGTACTAGAAACATCAGAGTCGGATCTTTGCGCGCAGCCTTGGTAATTAGCCGATCGTTGAATCGAGTCGAATAGTGCGAGCCGGTGTTTTCCAGTACTGAAATTCTGCTTCGTCCGCATTGTGGAAGCCGTGAAACCACGATCGTTCGTATCGCAGCACCCAAAACAAGCTGCGTTTCACAAAGCGGGATGAAATTGGTACGGTAGAAACAATACCGAGTTATCTCTAATGTTGCGTATAAGTCGCATGATTTTATGTGGTCGCGTAAAACGTACATATTTAACTTCCCGAATCATCAGTAGTCTTCTCACGTCATAATGTGGGATACTATAATACTTGACTAGACGCCTACCGGTAGTGCAGTAATCCTCGTTTTGGAATCGACCACTCATGCTCAGACCTAATCGCAGGATATTTCCACGAGAGAAAATCGACAGGCAGCTAAACACTTCGCCCTGAGCTGTCGTAAAACAGTAAAAATCGACACTCCAAGCTTACCGATCCCGCGTATGACAGCTTGCGATCGATCCCGCGACCTTACCGTGACTCCACGCGAGTACATAAACAGTGTGTCATTGACGCGAGGTTCAACTTCGCACTTCCAGGCCGGCCTCGCAAGCAACGTTACGCAGCCCGTACGTAGCCTATATGTGCCGTGTTTCGGTGATTGTTGATTGACATGCGTTTACGAAGTAGCGCGATTTTGTTCTGGTATTAATCTGGGGGATTACGGAAAACTTTCGGAGATAAGTCGATTATATTCTCAGCGAGAGGGCGGACGTATGAAGCACGGCTCAATTACGGCCTGGTCGAATTAATGTGCGCTATTGCGATTGTGTGTGTGGGATTAATTTACGGAATGGTTCCTCGCGTTTCTTGCGTCGGCCTCAAGTTCGGCGTATGTCGGCGGGTTATTAAAATTTTAAACGGCATCTAAAAAACCTCCGGTAATTTGTTACAGTCAGCGATACTTGTGCGTTTTTTATTGTTTGGGAATTGGGTAAGCGGGGAACTGTTGATTTGGTTGCGAGATTTATCGTTCTGCCTGACGCGAATTCATCGCGCTGATTCTGTCCCTGAAAAACAAAATTCGCCGGTCCTACTGTATTGGGGAAGTTGTTTGGATAGATGACTTGTGTTGTATGGAAAGGTAGCGTCTGACCGTCCTGTCTGTGATTGCCTCCGACGAAAAGACCCGTGGAAGAGCGTGCGTCTTGTTATTATAAAGTTGCTTGATACGGATCTGATCATGTAAAGACCGCGGTTTCATCCTTGTGCTAATGTATTTACTCGCGATAAGTACGCTTTCATATCGGCTATCTGTTGTAAGTAACATGTATTATTGTGACAACCGCTAAAGTGAAGTACGCGGGTGTATTGGGTGATTTTAATAGCGCTGCCTGCTGCTGTCTTGGTAACTTGGCGTCAGTTACTGCGCGCTCCTACCGCTTTAAAGAGCATATGTTTGATGAATGCGACTAGCACGAGGACAGACACTAATCTTATTTATTGGCACATAATGTAATTGGATAATAACTTTATGTAACTGCTGTTCGTAGTTCCTGCAGGATTTGACGTTGATGAGATAAATTTGGGCGCGTTTGTCAGGTTCCTAAATTCCCTTCGTATTGCTTTTAGAACCTAATGGTACGCATCATAGCACGGATCAAGACTCTGCAATCAAGGTATTGATTCATTTACTGACCATACGCGTGGGATTACCTTTGGCTTAGCAATGTATTGAGGACATATTGAGATTTATATGAAATGAAATTCATGATCCCCGCGTTCCGATTGTAATTATGATTATTGTGCGTTTTAGCAATCAATCAAAAGCACTGCCGCGTCGCGCAAAGCGCTGAATTCTGCCAAACCTTCGTACGCTAGCCGATTACCTACGTCTCAATCGAGAATCACGCGTCCTAATTCCGCGAAGACTACCCCGACACGAAGAGGGCCGCCTGCCTCGCCTACCAGAGCCGCACGACTGCGCTGTACCCCGACTACAATCAGGCTGTCTGCCACTGTAAGTCGTTGTTCCTGTTAGGGAATAAACACTCCTCTCCGTGTTATATATGATGTAGTTATTGCTCATTTGTGTCGCCCGATACAATGTTTACTAAACAACTCATCTTTTCGTGGTTTGTGGATATACGCAACACTGGTGCTTTATGATGCTTGCGTTTGGTTTGCTTGTGAATAGTTTGAGCTGGTCGTGCTGGAATTCGTAGCCTGATCAAACTGAATGTGTAGGTATTTTTGTACGATATTGCCGTATATTTCATATAGGAGCGTTGCTCTTTTGCTTGTGTACAAGATTTGATTATTATCTTAGGTAAATGAGTTTCAGATCAAAGTTTTGGAACTTGAGCGAATTACATAGACTGTGTGTTCTAATTTACATTTGCATCAGGCGCAGACTTCACAGATTTCATGCTCCAAAAGCTAAATACAACGATATTTGCGGCGAATGACAGGAAAGTATAAATACATTTGGTAATGAAGTTGATACGCCAGCTACCACAGCGGTAAAGCTTTTGCTATGGATTGCTCTTGACACATGATCTGGTCTGTTTATTTTTGGATGTTCTCTAATTTTATTTTTGGAGAATCTCCAAAAATAAGAAATGAAGGTGTTTTGAGCCATATTACAACTGAAAAAAAATCCACCAAAAGTATGTTATTATCATGTACGGCCTATTCAAGTCTTCCAACACATAGATATCATCAGTGATCTTGATCTAACTTTGCAATACATTCTTCACAAATTGAGTCTTTGGCCTGGAGAATGCTTTCTAAAGAATATTAATCAGTGCGAGACGCCCCGCCGAGACCCTCCTCCCACTTGATTTTCGAGATATCGGTCCCGAAAGTCGCAATCGTGGGAAACATCGAGGTTAGTGGGTCAAAAAATGGAAGAATGTCTAACTCTTCAAACTCTCCAATCTTCAAAGCCTTTGCTCCTAAAAAGCGCTCGTCAGTAATGCGCTTGAAACCTCTGATCCTCCACGAAGTTGCGTGCCTCATTGAACTTGGCAGCCCAACACCCTCTGACCAGAAAACCTTGTGGTGGTCCTCGTTGTCCCAGTCCTCGCCTGGACACAGAGCTCGAAGGCGTTCGACCAGGCGCTCGAGCTCCTGCTGCTCCATGATCAGAACGTCAAGACGGTGCTCAGCTCTGTGAGACCGTGACCATGCGATCGAGAACGATCAGATGGATCCACCACTGCAGCGAAGGTGCACACGCCGGACTGTTTTCGTCCACAACATCAAGTTTGGTACGGTTTCCAGTCAACCAAGAGGCCACCTTCTTCATTGACAATAAACGAGCCTCAACAAACATGGGGTGCGCACTTTCCATGTACTGGATCAAGTTGTGTTGCCGTCTGAAGCATCAGCAGACCAGTCCCATCATCATGTGAACGAAGTGATTGTGACAGAGGCGGCGGTATATGATTTCGCCGTTCCCTTTGCCTCACTCAAGCTGCATTCCCGTCTTGTCTACGTGTTGCACTGTGAAACTTATATATACGGTATAGGAGTACAAAGGCGGAGGGGCAAGGTCAGCAGAAACGTGAAGGGGATTGAGTGGAAGTAGTTTTAGCGTTTTGGTGACCCCCTCCCTCACATAGATGCTGTTTTTGTGTGTTTGTATGAGTTTTCTGGTCGTTTACATCGCTCTGACTTGTTTATTTCACTGAAAAACTTGAAAAAACATCATCCAAAAAAATCTTATTTTTGGATGTTTTCAAATCTTATTTTTGGAGAATCTCCAAAAATAAAACATATTATCCAAAAATAAACAGGCCTGCACATGATCCTTGTCGCTTGGTATTCTGAGTTTAGTTAAAAGATTGTTTGTATTCCCGTTATTTGAACACGCAAATATCAACATGTCACGCCACCTAGATTTAGGTAATATTTACATGCTATTTCATTACAACTTCATAATAATCATCCTTGAGCCGATGTACTGGTAATTGTGTCAGTGATATTACTAAGATTTCACCTTCCCACCAATTTTCAAGAATACGCCAACCGTGGAAACGCGACCGTCTTCACGTCCCGCAGTCTCTCAAATCAAGTCCAGATATTCTACGGCGTCGCCCGCTCACGCCAGCTCTAACGGTACGCCTTCCAGAGTACGTAGCACGAGTCGAGCTTCAGCGATTACCATCGACTCTGTGGACTCCTTTACAATTTTAGGCTGCGCAGACTACACCATTGCGCTCGCCGTGGTCAGCGCCGGCGCGTCGACCTCTCTCTTCCCCAAGGAGGCCGCCCAGTGTTCAGGTCGGTGGAGACAAAATACCAATGAGGCAGAGTACTAATGATTTTTCTGAGTATATGTATAACAATATTTCAATGGCCACTTGCGCTGCTTACTCGAATGGTTATGATCTTTTTACTACTTCTCCTACTTACTCAGTTTTAGGTAAAACCGGTTACTTTTTACTCTCGATTAGGTCAAGTAGCTAAACTATGCTTCATAACTGTTGATGTAGAAGTGGAAATAGTTGAATCATAACTGAGAGTAAACCGAAAAACTATTTCGTTGCAGTTGTGAGTTGTATGTTTGCATTTTTCTTCCTAACATGTATCGAACCGGTTTGCAGTCGAGCGACAGCGGCGGGCAATGCAAGATGCCCGACATGCGGCACGTGCGAAGCAAAATCGGCTCGCTGCAAAACGCGAAGCATACGCCAGGAGGTGGGAAGGTAAACTCAAGTTACATGGTGTAATTCAGGGCTCTTCAACCGGGTGTTTCGTACACCCTTGTGTGTACCAAAATTTTGAAAGGGTGTACTGCTCAGATGGGGTGTACAGGGGTGTACCAGATTCGAATTATAATGAACCGATGACTATCTATCACAATAAACAGGCAAGTTTATGCTTCAGAACATGTTGACCGGGTGTGCAATATCGTACAATGTTCATATCAGCTGTTCGTAGCTTGTAAGTTATATTCCTTTTGTGATATCATAAGCAAATGTTTCTGAGTTTCTCTCTATCATTTATACTCTTTTTGGAGTAAAACAGGATGAAAGTGACATATGTTACGTTTGCGATATCTGTCTATTATGATTCTTGAGGAAACCATGCACAGCGAGGGCTCAGAAACTGTGAATTGGTACTATCTGCGAGATGCTTATAAATAGCGCAGTGTGCATCATTGCATGGGCGTAGACTGGTGTCTCAGGGGGTCGCGTTTGAAAACCACTGTGCTGGAAGGTGGTCCGGTAACTTCGAGCCCCAATTAGTATTTAGCATTGCAAATGAGTTGCAGCCTTGTTCACCCTTACTTCAACAGACCAGAGGTGGCCAACCTGCAGACGTATACGGTCGCGTGCAGCTGCTAAACAATAATTATGCGGCGCGTGTTGGCGACCGTCAATATGCCATTTGCATTAGCGAATTGGATCCCAAATCTTTTGGAGGTTTTAAACTTCACAATTTTTCTGCGCTTTGCGTGATTAAGGGTGACTTGGAATTTTCGTTTCTAATATAAATAGTGTAATCTGAGTCACAGCGTACACCCACCCCATAAAGAAATACCAAATCGGAATCGTGAGCGTCTCATGAATGAAAGTTTTTCTCTTACGTTATCCGATTCCAATGTATATTTCGACTATGCTTACAATCTTGATAGGAGGTCAAAAAATAACAACATGCTACAAAGTGATTAATAAAAACCGGAAGATGCATTATCATAAATTTGTGCCCAAAATTTTCGAAGACCATCAGCTCCATCGTTTAATCTGATAACGTGGGGTAAAACTAGATAAATAATTGATAGTAATATGTGAAACAACCAATATTATAGACGAACTAAATTTTCTTTGGTGCACAGATAGTACGCATGCGAGGATGCTCTGCTGCTACAATAAAAAGTTTTATACGCAAGGTATATCTCAAGAAATGAGTCATGGCATAGAACACCACAGGCGCTCCCCGCTGTGCGAAGTTCTCAGTAGCCAATTTAACATCAGTATAAATGATGTCCGAACGGGTCACGACGACTCTCTGCCCGAATGCGACCGTATGCTATTATATGGAATCGAAGCACGGCCGTGAATAGCATGGAGGCTGAACTCCCCTGGATTAGGCTTACTATACGGATGAATCGGTGAGTTATCTGGTCAGGGGTGTACGAGTTTCGTGTAAACGCTAAAAGGGTGTACCACAACGAAAAGGGTTGAAGAGCACTGGTGTAATTGATCAACAAATACATGCCGTCATCGCTATGCCAGTATTAGTATGCCAGTGCCTGACACCATGTGTGCTGTGATTTCCAACGGCAGATCTGCATCTCATTTACTCTATTGTAGTTGGAGTCTACGATTATTATTAGAGTGTATAACCCATATTTACGACGAAAACAGGAGTTCCAATACATTACAGGTGTTCAAAAATGACTTTTTTTCTCAAATTGTACCGGCTACTTGATAAAATTGTCAGGTTACCTAATTTAAGCCTGCACACCAAATTTGGTTCAATTCCAATGAGTAGCCGCATTGCTACAGGAGAACAAAGTTTCAATTTGTTATGTAAAAATTAATAAAAAAAAATTCACAATTTTCTGTTCCCCCCCCTGAGAC
>ATSW01018846.1:0-15072 GCA_000444245.1 Botryllus schlosseri
GATATAAATTCATCAGTCGTTAACAAGGCTCGCTGAGGCGCCAGCCAGCAGCCAGCGATATCACGTCACCGGTTTATCGATTGATGACGCGATGATATATGATAAATGAAACTCGACCGGGAATCTGTCTCAAAATGTACAAAATTAGCAGATCATACGCGCCATGGCAACATGCGAACAAAGTTGAGATATAACAATAGTTTCCGTCCATATCCGAAAGACGAAATTTATTTACGCGACGTGACAACTGAAAACCGCAGCTTCCAGCAACCATCCATACGGCATTTGTAACTACGAACCATGCTACAGCGCGACCGAATTGCAATTACAATGTAAGCAATAGCCCTGCTGCGTTAAGCACGCTTTGTTGTGGACAATTTCTGCGCGTTGACTATGGTTACTTATATTAATATCAATCCATTACATTTAACACATACCAACTTTTACCAGTCCAAAATCCAGGCCTGTTCAAACTATACTGCCAAACGACGCGTCTGCTCTACATCGAAATTTCACGCGCGTCGAAGGTGCCAGAAAACAGCAGTTAACCGCACTAGATTCTATATCGCATAATCCAGCGGAGTTATGAGTCACTTAACTTTTGCTCAGCAAGCACAAAAGAATAACCTAAACGAAGCGATGGTGCGTTAACGAAGCAGCAGTAACCGCTTACAAGTTAATGAACCTCCACGCGCACCCTGCATACGCGCATAAACAAAGGTTATAGCGAGAAATCCTCAAGATTCGCTCAGACGCGAGGTTAAGCCTACTCCGAACAAGTTCGCGAAACGCCTGAAGCCTCGCTAAGCCACCGACAGAGGCGTGATGCGCAAATAGCGCTCAGATTGAGCTGTATCGCAACAGCTTCGCATACAGGAGAGCACAATCCGACCGTGACAGATCTCTCAGAGCTAGGGCGTGTCCGTCCGCGACGCTATGCTTCGACGATCTGTATATCGGCTAAGGAACTTTTTCATCAATTGGAAATTAGCCCGACAAGTTTTCAGCGTTCGTTCAGCATTGCGCAGACGTTTGATAAGATTCCCAACCGACAAATAGCTTGAACGCAGGTAATTACGCGTCGGCTGCTGCGTATATATCCTCTGCTGAGTCCGTTGCGCTCGCGGTTTCAGCAAGCATATCAATACTACAGTAGACACCAAGTAGCGGAAATAAAAATAACACATCATCGACACTTCATAACCTGCCTCTCCTCAACACTGTTCCTTGAACATAATACACAACAATGGAGTCACTCGCCGCTAGACACACAACCCGAAAGACAGTGTCAGTGGAAGATATGAATAATGGGAAGATATCAATAGTGGGAATATATCATACCAGTGCGTAGCTTGGCATTTAGAGAGTATCTCCGAATCCGTATCTTAAAATACTTGCCAATAACTATATAGTCAGTGCACGCGAGCAAGCGCGTGATTATATCATGCGGTAGATTAATTTTTTTAATTGGCACCGCACCGTCGTGGAATGGAAAGTGACTGATGAACCGCTGGAACGAATGTTGGAAAATAGTAATAATTTGATTACGAATACATATTTTTTTTACTTCTCTTCTGGCATGAGCAACAACTGCCTACCTGAGCCGGGCATGCGTTGCGTTTTTTTTTCACAATGGATTATCCTAAGCTAGATACAACGAACTGCATGACATTTCTGAATTTTCTCGACACCAGGTAACAAAAGCACGTCTTACAATCGAGTACACATCCCGCAGCAAGGATGAAAATTGGGAGAGAAGGCATTTGGGGATAAGGCATTCCGAAATTTGTAAGTGGCGGAATCTTTTAAACAATTACGTGACGACACGGATTCTTTATGACGTGGAGAAAATGAGTCAGAATGTCGGTGAAAGGGCGCATTTATCCATTGCCATCCGCTGGTTACTCAACTGCAAGCGTTTCGCAGTTTGCACTTTGCAACACACGAGAAAGACACCGCAATCGTAACCGTTTAAAGTTACAATACCAAATCTGAATCTTCAAGCCTGCACCGACTGCTCAGGATGCAAAACCCACAGGACATCAATTGAATTTCACAAAATAGCTACAGAATGAGCCAAGTTCCGTGCAAGAAGACGAACGGCTCCGATGCATCCAAAGAAATAGGACCGACCTGATGTGGTCTTATTGCTGATCGATAGTTTTACGAGTATCCGTACAAATTTGCACGGAATGAATATAATCTGTCTGCCTGTATGACTGTTGTTTCGCGGAACATCGAATAGTATATCTTTGAGATCGTCAGTTTTACCAGCATCGGGTTAAATTTGCTGTGGCTTTAAAAGTATAAGTACCAATTTGCTGGGAATGAATAAAATCTGTCTGCCTTCATATGTCTTTTTGCAAACGTCGACTATCTCAGGCTATATAGGGAAATCCCCACGGCTCGGCCATCGACGCAGTCGAAGTTACAAGACCGCACGACAAATGCTACACCATGATCAAAGCGAGTCGCTAGAATTGGACAATTAGAAGCTTTTCAACTTTTCCGAATTAGATCAGAATTAGAATTAGTGAATTCACAAAAAATGGAAATTGAATCAAAATTTCAACCCGTGAGAGACCCCAGAATTCAACTTCAGTCCATATCAAATGAGTTTTCCTCCTCACAGGCGTGATACTGGCAAATGTCCGATTGTCCGTACACCAAGGTTCGCTCGTTTCTACTAAATGAATACTAGTCCGTCCTCAAGATTACCGGACCACGACTTGACCTATCCATCTCACCTTCCGTGACACGTCACCTCATTTTTGTCGCTTGCTTTTCCATATTTTCTTCTTTTACTTTTCATTCAGTGTGCATTTCATGCCTCCTCTTTACATCGCCTAGGGCGCTGGGCCAAGGTGGTGTATGATTTCAGAGACTACCCCAAGTCGTTTCGACACCTTCCTATCCTTTGATTGTATCAGTTTTTATGGTGTATTGAACTGATGAAAACTGCTAATAAACCGAACTATACGTATACAGAATATAGGTCTTCTGTAGCATTTTCAGGTAAGGCAGAAATTAAGATTAGAATTAAAATTAGAGCACAGAAACATTTCAGAGTATTTCTATTGCATTAGTACAATTAGAATTATTAATCGGTGAACTCTGGATCAGACTACATCCGAGAATCCCTACTGCCCCGCCATTGACGCAGACCAAGTCACAAAACCGCACAACAACCGCTACACGCATGACCAAAGCGAGTCGACGCACTTTCGCAGGCCTCTGCGGTCATCAGACTTAGCACCGTCGAAAGTAAACCCGCTCTAGATGGCTGACGTCATCGGCGAGCTACTGACAGGGGCATCAAACGCGTCACGCGTTTCCTACAACTTCCAACAAGACGCCGGGCCGACGCCGTACAGGAAATATTCTTTCGTCACAATCGACTCGTAAACGCCTACTACTACGCGAACGACGCGGGGGTAATTCACACTCCTTCGAAAAGCCACAAAATCCCAAAGGCATTCGGCCGCCGCGTGTAACAAAACATCTGTGACGCGCGCGCCCTGCGAGCCCGTATGCGACAAATGAGAACGCAATCATGACAACACATGCTTATTAGTCTTCATTACCTCCAATATTGCAAATGAATTCAGCCTCGCGCATGACAGAAATCGGGATCAATAGTAATTAAGACATGATTACGCTTCTCGTCCTGCCCGGGTGACTATGCCAGAGGCTAAAGATCTGTGATTGCTTGCAATGCATAAGCATCAACTACGCCCTGCTCTACATGGTTCGGGGTGTTAGGCGCTCCGTCGCTTTAAATAGGAAAAGGATAATAAGTGAGTTTATTCGGTCGATTCCGTAGACTCGCCACAACAGGATTGGTCAATGCGGTCATCGTTGGCAGTCAAGTAGAAGAAGTGACGTCACAAATTTCTACTTGGGTGCAAGTACAAGATGCGATAAAAGTAATACATGCCTAGTTTTGACTAAAGAACAGGAAACTTTGGTGTAGAAGTAGTGTAATTTCTAAGATCATGACCGCTTAAATAAGGATAGCAGGCAAAACCTACCGAGTTCTCCGATAATGCACAAGTACTCCGGTACTGACCGCCTCTGCTTAGCACCTACTATAGCTCTTTTCGTAAAACCACACAGATACCATTGGTGAAAAGAAATGAAACTAATTACGCTACATGTATAACATAAAAACGAGAAAAAACGGTCCGTGCGTCAACATTCGCGCAACGAGATTAGTCGATCCCACTGCCCACAAAGTATATCGCACATCGCAATAAAAAGCTGGGGTGCAGCCCACAGTAAAAGAAGCACACAACTCAACACAACTGACTGGTTTCACACGTCGGAGGTTAATAGGGGCTCCGCCTCTCCTGCGTCGCTGTTGTTACGGGGTCTTTACAAGAAGACGAAGTGATTGACGAATGAAAAAGAGCAAGGAAAATCGCCCAATAAAAGAAGACAGTCGAAGATGAAAATAGAACATTGTTACATCGTACACTAAGACGTGGTTGTCGGATTGATACACCTTATACTCTGCCGTTTCGACATCCTCCTATCTGTTCATTACATCGCGTCGTGTCTTGTGTATCAGTATCGCATTGGATATTGTGTGTCTCGAGAAGATGCAGATATTAAAAACAGCCGACTATGATTACGATCCACGCAGGGAGCTTAGTAGATTCAACGGACGACACACGTTCTTGTTAACGAAATCTAAATAGCGTCACACCGCTTCTTGCGACGCACATATCAAGTATAGCAAGACTCAGCGTATCCGACTGTTTAAGGCAGATACAAAACACACAAGACAGCAGCGGAATATCCTTCGTTGACAGGGAGTTGGTTCCTCCAAGCTTTAGCAGACTAAACAAGCAAAATATGCTACTCACGCGAGCTAGACGAACGCAATTGGCCTTTCAGAAAGGCAGCAGCCACACCGTCCCCTTGCCATTTCGCGGTCGACGACTTTTCCAGCTTCATGGAATGATTTATGTGATCTAAAAACGCTTAACTGTGAGTGCCACAACTCCCCGCGCGCCAAACCAAGCGCGTAATCCACCTGCCATCTTCGGTATGTCGGGCGCCCATGAGGCGCCGATTTGAGCCAGCGGGTCCGTGACCGTGGGCAAGGGGTGCGGCAGAAGCCTCGGGTTCCTGGCGTAATTCATCCGGGGCCCGTACATCTGAGGTCGGCCGTACCGGGCTGTGAAAGAATAGACGACGTTGAACGCGGGATTATTACGTCACAAGAGCGACGCCGCCGGCTTATAACCAGAGGCGTTTGTTCCTTAACCCCTAGAAGTTACGACTATCTCTACTTCTCAGTTTTTCGGTTTTTAGGCAAAACTAAATAGAACATTCCCTTTTCCTCGGAAATCACTACTCCTAATTGTACTTCAGCAGAAATTTTGGACGTTATTTTTCTTTCTACTCGATTACCGACGATGGATACTTTGACAACCTCTTCTTACAACTAGGGCTGTGTGAGATCGAGTAATTGAGCGGTTCGAGTCCATCCATAGCAGTGGTTCCCAGCCTTTTGGGATGTCGGAGCAGCATTTCAAACTTCAGAGAACGTATGGAGCGGGAGCCGCATGAAAACACCCGCGTAGGCTACTGATAACGAAAACTTGAAAAGGTAGCTAGCCTATCTCTGGATCTCACCATCCAGCTAATTCAAAAGCATGCATATAGACTTCTATAGATTTTATATTGATTGACGCAGATTGGCGAGTGCTATACATTGAAATAAACTCAAAATGCGTATCATTACTACAGCATGCTATTATGTAGTTATGTGATAGCTCCTCGTACATTCCAGGACTAAATGCACATGTTGGCGGGCGATTATACGCCGAGTAATAATGGACTTATTGCAACTAATACTGGACTATGAGCTGTTATTTATATGTTACTAAAATTGTGTGAAATTTAGTCATCAGAGACGATATCTAAAGGTCTATGACCGCCAGAACTCAAGATATATCCTCGTCTGACGGGTATTTGTCCTTGCGTTCGACGCCAGTCTGCAAGAATTCTCTTGTCCGGTTTTCAGAAGCGGCCTTGGACGGCTTTATACATAACTTCCTCATTTTAGCATTCATATGCAGAAATTGACTAAAACTATTCATAGAAACGAACAGCATCTGCCGTCTATGATATTTTTGTGGCATATTTAGAGGTCAATCAGCGGCGTAAGAAGGCTGCGTGAGAGCCGCGATTGCGAATCACTGATCCAGAGTATCCAAGATCCGCTCATTATAACGTCATATCAGCGAGTCAGACATGAAGTATCGAAGCATTTACTTTTTATGCGATCAGAAAGTAAATAATGACCGTTACATTCGCTAACAAATTGTATCCGATTCGTTGACAGTCATACGCCGTAGCGATCTGAGACAGTACTGCAGTTTGGTGTCACTGTTATACACCGAAATGTCGTTTTCATAAACGTACGTAGTAGGGTAGTCCAAAATTTGGAAAATCTCAAAAATGATGGGTATCAATGTCTCATTCTATAGATTTATTGATAAAAACAGCAATGAGCCTTGAATAAGCTCACAGGAAAGTCGTCAAGATTTGTCGCAAAGCGTTTGAAAGTAGCTACCGACGAGTGGGCGTGCCAGCGACCATAGAACGACAACAGGACTAGTAATCACGAAATCACGGCGCTCGATTTGCTAATCGGCTATGCTTCAATGGTCACGGTGGTGGTGGCTGGCTGATCAGTTGTTAAAGGAGTCTGCTAACTGTGGTGATTCTGTGAGCGCATTGTAAGTTGGTTGGCAGATAATTTAAGATTAATTCAGGACATGTTGAGTTACTAAATACATGTTGATGAACATTGAACAAACAACAGCTGCTTCACATAAACCTAAAGCATGGGTTATTGTGAAGGAAACCGCAGTAGCCAGCATGTTTGTTTCGACCGAGGGAAAGCGCAGAACATGCGGAAAAATATAGCAAAGGCGCTTATGCAAGTGGCGAACGAATTTCTTGTTTCAGAAGGGATGCGTCATCATCGAATACAAATATAAAGCTTAACAATGACACTACTTTGTCTGATCTTACTGGGCTCCAGCCGTACTATATATAACTGAAGTATTGAATGCTCTAAGGATTGGCTGAATCAGCCGTATATGCTGGGGACTTATTAAACTCTCGCAGCAAAACGAATTCACTCGTAAGTGCTGTCGAAGTCGTCAATGATGCCGTAGAAAGAGGTGAGCTCATTCAAGGCTCATTGCTGTTTTTTATCAATAATCTATAAAATGAGACATTGATACCCATCATTTTTGAGATTTTCCAAATTTAGGACAACCCTAGTACGTAGCCTCGTGTGCCACTTAAACGATATGCTACCACACATCAAGGTTTCAAGGCTCCAGCAGCAGAAACAAAGTCTAACGATAATCTTAGTTGATAAAAAGTAAGGGTACTCAAATCGTTACGCACAGCCCTTCTCATAACTGCGCAGCAAATCTAATTGGTTTCGTGAAGATTAACTGGATAGCGAGGGGTTTCAAAGCGTATTGATTTCCAAGGTTACTATTAAAATTTCACTTGAACTCGAATGGAATTAACATCCGCGGAAATTTCCAATATTTTTCAAATCGTGGCTCTACATAAGGCGGTTGTTTCATTTATTGACTTCAGGCCGTTTTGGCTACTCCCCTTTTTTGACTGTATTCCTATTCGTGCAGTGTCTTGAATAGGCAAAAACGATGATAAGCGATACCGACACTGAAATACAGACCTGTTTTCAGCCGAGGGTCCAAATCCTCCAGCCCTGCACTTTTCTTGAACAAACTCGTTCTGTTGACGACTCTGCAAAGCAAGATGTCACTTTATCCGTCATTCAGGATGCTATTGGGGCAAAAGTTCAGTAGGAAATTAGTGCACGACAAAATTGGACGTATGCCTATTCAATTTTTCTTGCATCACGGACTACTCAATATCGAGAAGCGACTGGAGCAGCAATATGCAATGCAATTACACGGATATAATTAGACCTATCATAAATCAATATACCATGCGAAGGGTCGAGATCAAATCAAGTCGGTATGTTACTTTAGTTCTTATTACATTGTAATTAGAATAGCGTGTTCGACATCTCAAACAGGATCAATGCCAATTGGGGAAATCGTACAAACGAGAACAGCCTCGAATTAGTGGGTATTAGGTTACAGAGAGTATTCCACGAATCAGCGTTTTTGCTGCGAGTGAAAACTAGCTATGCCGTGACCGTAATAAGCGCCTTGAATTTACACCGCAAGTAACTGTACCAGCCTCACCGAGACACCAAACCAGACCAGTGGTTCTCAACCTTGGACCGTCACGGACCCCCTCAATAAGTTTTGGTTAAAATTTTGCTCAATTATCATTCAACCGTCATCTGTCTTGTGCAAATATTACTGTAAACTAGTGATAAATAAAAACAATTACACTTTTCTTGAAAATAACATCATATGATATTTCAAACTGCAGAAATTTTTCTTCAATTTTTCAAATACGTGGTCGTGTCGTGAAAATTCGTGCCTTCAATTTGATATAAGCGACAGTCGAAAATCCATTTCCACAAGACTAGGGTGGAGGCATAACGCTTCCGACAACACCTTTTGGTATGATCGCAACATATATTGCGCCAAGATTGAGAAACAGATTACTAATGAACATATTACGTCCAGCCAAGTCAGTTCTCTACCGAGAAGTTAATCTGGAATAACGGTTACTGGTTATGTATATCACAGGAGAAAGTGGATACCATGGCGATGATTTAGGATTGGGAAAAAACTGCAGGAATTTCTATTTCAAGCCGTTCATTGATTTGCTGGGACTGACAACTTTAAATTCAAAATTTCTTGCAAACATTGGGCGGTAACCCTGATTGACTTCCACTAACCCTTAGAAAACATCTCTAAACAATATTTTTGTATCAGTATGCCCACACGTTGGCAATCAAAATCAGTTTGCAGTGTAGGATGTTTCATCTAACTACTGGAATTCTTCACGGGGGCAGAAAAATAGTCAAGTCTCGCCCTACTGATAACGCATATTGGGACTTTTCTAATGGTATTCTATGCCAAAATGTCAGAAGAAAATTGGCGGGCATTGGCACCTCCTGCCCTTAGTTCCACGCACGGATGAGCAAATTCACAGTAAATCAATAAAACCAGGTTGATATGCATCATTACAGTTCGTTGAAATCGTATTTCCAATGAACTTACTAATTATTGCTATTGCAAAACTAGTGATCAAAGGCCGTCTGTCACGGGCTATTACCTGTGAGAGACGTGGGTGCGTATAGTGGCGGGACCACCGTAAGTAGAAATCGGAAACACGTGCGTCGTGCCCCGGTGCGTACTGGCGGACAGCCATCGGCAGTCGTGGCTGTACGAAAACTGCAGCACCTGAAAGTCGAATTTTGTAACGAAAAGGTCAAATCTAGTCATGAAAGACTCGAAATTAGGAATAGGACGTAACATATTTTGGTCCTTCATGTTTTTGCGGCATATACACCGACTCATGATAGACATACACACGGTATGTGCATACCGCATACCATGAGTGCATGATGTGCAATGTGCATATGCCGCTGGACAAGGAAGGAGTCGAAATAGCCCTGTAAGGCTTTCCAAGTCTTGTACCACCCCTACTTGCTATCCCTGTAACGATGAGAGCCTAGGGGGGATTTAATGGTGAACATCGTAGGGCCCGATACCATTATCCACGTCCCACCAATCAAGAAGCTGGAAGTTCCGCCATTATGCAATCTTAACGGAAATTTTGTGCCGAAAGAGTCAAATTTTGTGATTAAAAACGTCTAGATTTTATATTGAAAGACGAGTATTGGGCCAAAAAAGAGAAATTTTGCCAACAGGTCAAATTTTGATATGAAAAAGTCGAATTTTGAGCAGAAAATCGCAAGGAGTGAATTGAAAGTCGAAGCTTTGCCCTAAAAAAAGTGAGATTTTGCGTCTGGAGTCACATTTTGTGCTGAAAGGTCAGATTGACCATGAAAAGGTCAAATTTTGAGCTGAAAAGTTTAACCAAAAAGTCCTGCGTCGAAAAGTGAAATTTCTCAAGTAGAAGAGTCAGATTTTGCACCAAAATCGACAAAAACCAGGGAGACGTCCCCGTTCGAGCGCCCACCGCCGCACCCACCTTTGCCGACGTCTCGCCACGATTCAGAGTGTACAGGTGAACGGCGGCGCTCATCTTGGGGTTGACTGGGTGGGGCAGTATGGAAAACACGTGAAACGCGTGCCCTTGCTCGTCGGCAGTGGCTAGCAACGAACCGCATGGGCTGAACTCCATGCAGATGACGGCCTCGTCGTGAGCGTGGAAATGTGCCATTACAGCTTTCGACGGTACCACTCTGTTTACTACGTGCTCTTTGGCGCTTTTAGACGAGGGATCGGCCTGAACAAAAAGGAAACGCGGTTATCCATAGCGACAGGGCGGAAGTGCAAGGCAACCAATAGTCGGCGTCCGTACCAGGCCCCGGGGTGGTAATCAAGTCAAAAGGTTCCGAGTCACAAGTGATTTCACATTTATAGTTTTGACTCGAGTCAAGATCAAGTCCAAGTCAGAAGTAGAGGGCCGAGTCCGAATCATAGTGTTTTGACTTGAGTCCGAGTCCAAGTCATTGTGTTAACTGTTCAGTTTTGAGTCCGATCCATTTCAATCCACGTTTTCTAACTCTACTCGAGTGATATAGAATGGTTCGCATTCAGAATATCGTGATTTTCCTCAGTTCCAACTGTTTTCGGGCCTATATTCCAAGTATCAGGAATGATAGCCAAAATAGCAATAATATGGTTCTTCGAAGTTACAATGAAATGTCTGTCTTGGCTGTCCTGGTCTCTAGTCAAAGGACTTGATGACTCGAGTCGAGTCATTTCACGCATTTCAAAAACTGAGACCTAGTCAAGTCGAGTCACCCAAAACTCGTGACTCGAGTCAGACTCACGTCGAGTCAGGACCCGAGTCATTACAACCCTGGTCGGTACTCAAGTCGAGCAGAAGCAACGCCTTACATTTCAACTCCAAAAGTGGAACTAGCGATTTTGATGTGCCGAAAAGACAAAACCTACTCGAGTACTTCAAATTAGTAGTACGTCATTACTGACCACTTCTGCTACGAGCTACTTTCGAAATCAAACGCTAATGCAACAAGTATCAGATAATCTTGCTGGTGTTAACATCTCTATGTGCCTAAATATATGCCAGGTATGGTATATTAAAATATAGATTTTCATCTATTCAGTACCGATATGTGAATAATGACTCACAAAGCGGGGTGAGAACTATAAAGGATTTTAATAGGGGGTAAGGAGCTTGGGAAAGGGGTAGAATGGTCTGTTGAAGAAAATTTTGGAGGTGTAGAACTTCAGTGTACCATTGAATATTGGATATTTGCGGCTGACACTCATCAGGGGTAATCGTCAGCAACTAGTAGAGAATTTGAAAAGAACACTATATATCAACAATCGTAATCACCAACTAAGACGTCACCAGCATAAGAATTCGAATAATATAGGTATATATAATATAGGCTCAAGCTCAATCTAATATTTTTTCGATGTTTCTTAGCGCAAACTAGAACAATTTTGCACCACATACCCAAACGTGTCAGTTCCGGTCTCGTTGGACGTAGATAACTGTCACAATACACAAGAACTATATTATTCACAACAGGAACAGCATCAGATTTCACGCAAACTTTTCAAAAATCAGCATCATTTAGGTTGTTACAAGTTTCCTCTGAATTATCGTCAAGGTTCACATGCATAACACAAACATGGACCAATGAATGCGTTATGATGAATGTGTATGTCGCTATGCACCGACTCCCACACTGCAATCGGTTAAAATATCAGCTCTTTTCATAACTCTTCCTGTTTCCTAGCACACGAATTCTCCGACCGAGTCCCTCAGTGGCCTACCGAACATAAATCGTACACAAACCTTCCACAAATTGCATAAAGTCTGTACATCGAGCACAGTGACGAAACCCGGGGTCATTTCGAGCTCGGGAAGGCTGCCGGCAGAGGAATTCCGCTTGTGCCGAATCAAGTCTCGCGGCGATACGGACAAAGGTTCATCTGTGCCCGGAATGGTAGGTTTTGCTAACCAGTTCACGGCTTCTCCGAATCCTTTTCGCAGCGTCTGATACGAAACGCAAGGTAAAAACACTAACACAGCATGTAAACGAAAGTAATATTGAATGGAGATAATATTCCAATATCAAGAGTGAGATAGTCTATATTTTCATCCAACCGAAATACATAAACAAACAGCAATAATGGTGGTACAGAAAATACGCATGCACAGTATTCGGCATCACATAGGAACGATCGATACGACCTTGGAAATCAACTAGTCTGATCACACCCGCATCAAACAGGTAAACTGTCTCTACACTGTCTGGCTAAAACAAACAACAGTTGGTTCTGAGTAAATTAAAAAAAGGAAAAATTAAAAGATGGTAGCAAATCGATGAAGCAATGTCTGGGCGAGGTAGGGCAACAGTGTCAGTATGACGACGAGAGGTAATTCAAGTAGCTCTTTTTTAAATCTACCATAAGGCAATTCACGGATATGTTGTGGCAATGCATTCCAGATGATAGGTCCTGAGTAGTCGATAGATCTCTCTCTATTTGATTTGGAGTGGACATTTTATAATGTATCAAAAAGTCACCCCACACACAAGGCAAACTATTGGAAAAATATTTGTGCATAAATTGCGTGTAACTTTCGAATATGTTCTGAAAGTCACAGCGGGAAGTGTTGGAAATATCTACTACCGCACAAGCAGAATTTCTGTTATCTTAGACGAGTCAAACCCACACAGAGATGGTCAAAGTAGTCAGCGTTAGTACTCGAGCACAAGAAGAACTAACATAGCAAACGTCTACTCTCGGTTGCAAGCAGAAGTAGCGATTTACGAGACACGTCAAAGCCATTACAAGGAAGGTGACCCACTCTCGCAATATTTAGGATTTCGTAGAATATACCTTGGCCGCACTGATGACGGTGGCAGTGTACGAGTTGTTGACATCTGTGTTCACCCCTCCAGCGGATTGGCGACTGGACACCGTCTGTGAACACATAATGAATTCACAAGGGTAATATAACTTTGTATCAGTCCCCTCTCAATACAGATTCTGTTGATTGTAGCCATGTAGTCTCACATAACAAAAATTCAGTTCTCTGCTATACAACAAAAAGAGGAATCTTGACATATTATTAAAATTTTAAAATAAAACGAAGACACACAAATGATATATATATGGCGATTTATGTACCGTCCAAAATCACATTGTGAGAACTCTACCTTGGCCGGAGAGTACGCAAGCCATTCCGTTGAGACCGCAATTGGATTGACACCGTTCCCAGCACCTTGATAACAATCTGAAACAACGAGCATTGGAACAATGTGAGATTCACATGTAATATGCATGAATCATTGTGTGCGGATAACACTTGTACAATTGCTGGCCGTAATGTTTCAAATGAGTACACGAGTGAGTCACATTTGCTGAGCAAGATTACTGTAAAGTGCTATTAGTGGTTGACAGTAGGCAGCTTGCCTTGCATATGTGTTTTGAATGCATACACAATCGAGGTTCAGTATCTTTCACCTTCAGTTGACCTATTCTGCATTAAAACGACACATTTTAACCATAATCGTACAAGGTAATTCCAGTAGATCACATTCCAAATATAGTCGGATATCCAGAAAAATGACGATTTATACAACTTAAACGCTTGTTAGATGATTTACTGCACTAATATGCAATAGTTCTTGGAGGTAAAGAACTTTAATATACAATTGAATAGTATATCCATATTGAAAGGAACCCGAATATTTTGGCTGACACTTGTCAGGGGTAATCGTCAGCAACTAGTAGAGAATTCCAAACAACATCGTATAACAACAATCGTATCACAAAATATGACGTCACCAGCATGAAATGTCGAATAAAAAAGCATTCAATGTACTATTTTCAAATGGTACACGAACTCTTTTTGTTGACACAGCCTTGACTGGTGTATTTTGATATAAGTCGACTCCAAGGCGCACAAATGAAAGTTTGAACGGGCCCCTTCCTATGACGTTGTTGGGATTTTCTAAATACCGTATATCCCACGACCTTTAAGTTAGGCGTGTTATTGCTCAACGTTTTGATGAAATTCACAGATGAAAACCATGCACTGAACTTGTTCGTCGGGAAACCTTGCAAAGAATATTTTGCCTTCCAAAGCATGGACGCATTAGCAAACAATACTCCTAAACAAAACCACATCCAAATTGAGTTGAATTTTGATGGGGAGTCGAATAGTGCATGCCAAAGTTATCGAAATCGGCCAAGCCAGCTTGTGCAAAAGCATAACAAGTCCGAAAACAAAACAAATCCACTTCCGAACCAAGTACCGGTATCAATTTTGATTATTCTTGTTTCGTAAGTCGATGTTTTCGAGTATTGCACGCCCCTGGACAGGTAGTTTGTTGGATATCCATGGTGTTTCGACTACATTGGTCATTTTACACCAGGCCGATACTCTTCATCTGTCTACTCCGTATTTACCGACTTCAAGCACGGCCCACTTCTAGGCTCTTTACAAGACACCGCTTAAGCGGATCACGTGGTGAGGAGGAGCCCAGATAAACCTCCAGCACTTAGGCAGGACTTCTCGACTCGAACCCGCAACCCATTAGTGTTGCAGCTGCAAATCATACCGCTATGCTTACCACTTATGGTGAAGAGACAGCTGAAACCAGTCACGTCAAACACCCGGATCTCGTGGAGGAAGGTGACGATCAATAAACCGGAACAGCCCACGCGGAGATCTTCCACGTCGTGGTCGAAATCGAGCTGTTCAACGTCTTCCCCAGTACGAAGCGACACAAGACGAACGCAAGTGAATAATTGCTTCCTGAAAGTTAATATTGCTATTATTTATATATAGATATCATTTTTCATTTTAGAAGATCAATACATCACATTCTCGAATACGACTGATAGGATAGGACGTTACATATCTCTGTCCTTTATGTCCTTGCGGCATACGCACAGACTCACGATA
>ATSW01018865.1:0-10324 GCA_000444245.1 Botryllus schlosseri
GTTATAATGTTTTTGTTTCTTGTGAGAAATCACATTTTTATTATTATTTTGTTCTTCTAGCAATCTGTTGATGCAAACTTAATTCTTTACACCAGTAATGTAGGCTAGTAGTAGTACAGATGTGTAGTGTGGTAGGTTTCGTTTCAGTCACTCAGCAAAAGTGTGAGGTTCCCGAAGACTAGCAGATCAGCTCAAGTGCTTCCCAAGTTACTAAAGATTGAAAAACACTGGACTAGAACAAGGGAGGGCAAGATACAGACCGCGGGCCGGACCCGACCCACAACGGGGTTTCGAGCGGCCCGTATAGCATCCGGTCTTACATGATAATGTGTGAGACCAGCGGCCACTGTCGGCCGCAACCCATCACAACTTGCTTACAACGTCAAGGTATAGTGAATGTAAGTTATTCTATAGTTCTTTGTTTTCTTTGTGTTGCGCGTTTATGAGTCACTAATTGAATCCAAGTTTGCCAACCTGAGAAAGATAGCCATGAAACGATTTGTTCTGTTCCGGTTTACAATTCTACATTCAAAACATTCTTTTTTTTTTTTAAAGGCCCTTCTTCAAAACACTGTTTAAAACATGTTTTAAACAAAAGTGCTTTAAACGACCATTTGTTTTAAGTGCAGCCCTAAAGATAAGTATTGTTTTCACCGTTGACAATTCCGGCTCTCTCCTATCGGACGACTAAAAACGGCCATCAACACTCAGGTGGCTCGCTCGATTGTTCGTGAATTTCATGTGGCCCTTTGACCGAAGAGGTTGGCCACCCCTGTTAGATAATTTTTTTTTTTTCATTTACTTCAAACATGCATTCTGGTTACGGAAGCGTGTTTAAATTCGACATTTCCGATAGCACCAGGCATGACAAGAATAATAACTGACAACTTCCTTCGGAATATTTAAACTCAAATATACATTATATTTTTCAAAGTTACTTTAGTATAGTGTTACCATGCGTCCGGAATTTCACTGTTCCAACTGCGTCCGGGAGGAATTTCTAAAAGATGCCCAACTGTTCAGAAGGTTTGAAATAGGATCAAAATGTTTTCGTAAATCAACAGAAACGATATTATTTATTGGTAGATTTATGCCACTTGAAAATTTTCTTCGCGCTGCGCCCGATTTAGTGTCACATTCTTTGTTCCACCACCCTCGCAAAACATGCAATTAAAAATTAATAAATCTACCCATCATTTATTGAAATAAGCCTAATTGCAATCGCAATTATACGAGAACGGTATATTACTGGAGGAGGTCATTTAGATGCTGACTCTAAACCTGGGGGGTCGTTTGTCCTTATTCTGGGGTTCGCGAAGACGTTGAACGTAATCATCTTCCAAAATAGGCCGTGATTAAGTCAGGGCAAAGGTGCTGACCGTTTTTCAGTCATCAGATTTTCAAATTCTGAGCTGTGCTACAAAACATTTTCAAATTAGAAATGGAGTCGCGACCATGACAGGTTGAAAACCACCGGATATGCAATCTGCTGATGCGGATCTGCATTTAGGTTCATAAATAGACATGACATGACTTAACGATGAATAATTCCGTTCCCTGTATTTTCGAAGTCGCCATCCTCCACCCGCTCTACCGCTAACCATGATCATGTGGGCGGAGAAAAGATCAAAATTTTATATCAATACATGCATGGAAAAAAATAATGTTATAGACCGATTTCATTCACAAGATTTATCGACCAGATGCATATAGAAACCACATGTATATTGTAAGGCCCCAAAAGTTGCATTGGTAACCCTATGGTGGGCTCAAGATCAGTGTTTATTTGGACGGACGGGGGCCGAAAAATGTTGTTTCGATCTTGGTTACAAACAACACACGACAACATAAATGTACCTGCCTGACCATTTCTTTATGGTCGATAGGCAAAACTTTTTTAGTGTGACGTCATATTGACAGACAATGTGTCATACCTAATTTTAAAATCCCCTAGTGGGCGCTGAAGAGGGGGCGGAATTTCCATCTCAAAAATATGGTAACCTACTTTAGTGTATATTTTAAACTTTCACCTGATTCAGTTCTTTCAGACTGCTCAAGTAGTCAAGATAGTGTTTCTCCCGAATTTGTAGCTTGCATATTGCTAAAACAAATATGAGACATCAAGGATAATTTCTTGGCCATCGGCGTGGCCTAATTACTGATTAGAACAGAATCCAGCAACCATTTGCCCGCAGCCCGAGATATAAAATCTCTGGTGGATATACGCTAACCATGACCTACTATTCGTACCAATAATAATAGTAGGCCTAGGCCATGAGCTGACCGGTACGGAGAATTTGAAATCATGTCGAATTCACGTCTAGGGTTAGAATACTCTACACCAGTGGTTCCTAAAGTGGGCGCCAGCGCCCCCTGGAGGCGTTCGCGAGCGTGAAGGGGGCACTTGCCACGTGGCTGTGGGGTCGGAGTCGGAGTTCGGCTAATTTTCGCTTGATGGAGTTGGAGTTGGAGTCGTGAAAACTGTAGTGGCTGGAGTCGGAGTCAGAGTCGTGGAAAAAATATAGACTGGAGTCGGAGTTTGTGAAAATGACGCTGACTTCGACTCCGACTCCAACTTCTTTATCATGAAAACAATTGCTTTCAAAGGTGTCTTTAAATTACTAATAATAACTATAATAGGATTTTATGAACCATCAATCACTGTTATTAGTAACGATACAGATCAGGGGCGGTCAAACCGTCTCCCGCAGGCCAAATGTGGCCCACGAGAAGGTTTTGTGTGGCCTGCGAGGTAATTCTCGAAATTAGATATAACATCAGGTAAAATTGCAAGGCCAACCAAAATTTGAATAGCCTGACCGCAAAATTTGATGATGACGCATTGGCGTAACCAAGGGCCCAGTCACATTCATCGCAGATCTTCGTATATGACCATGACCATGAAGTAGAATATTCCATAGCAGATTTATTTGACTTGAAATTTCTCTTAGCATTTCGCATGATTTATTGTCACATTTCTCGCATTTAGTATCCTCCTGGAAATTATAAATACGCGTAATTTACAAAATTGAGTCCAACTATACTCGCAATTAGGAGACAACGTGTCGTCCAACATGCGACTTCGCTTGTGCGCTCTAAGCGAGATCGTCGGCGATGAAACATTTGCAATAAATGACAGAGGCATGTTCACCGAAACCGTCGATATTGCAGTGTCTAAAACGCCAAATAATCCTGTCCTTGCCAAATGAGCCCTTCGCTATGCAGAGGTTACCCCCAATATATGCAAGTGATATATATTTATTGATCGAATTCATTCATTAACATTGAAAAAATTTCTTGCTTCGCGCGACCAGGGCCTGACTGCGCACTGTACAGATGCACAATGCACACGGAATTTTCATGGCATAATTGTCATCAGTTTTAATGCGTAGTCATATAAGTCTTGTTTACAATGTTACCTAATTCGGTTCGTTCCTATCGGACGACTATAAAAAACGGTTATCTACATTCAAGTTGCACGCGCAATGGTTCGTAAATCTCATGTGGCCCTTTGGCCGAAAAGGTTGGCAACGCCTGACATAGATAGAATTGGACATTATTTGCAAATTACAATTCAGCTGCATAGAGGAAGAAAGAAGCAATATGCATCTTCGCGATGCAGTCACAAATTGATGGAATTTTTGGAATTATACCATGATATTGTGACAGAGCAAATATATCATCTCCTTGTAAAATTGATGTAAATATAACCAAACGCTCATTCCCACTTGACAAAATTAAAAATATTTGCAGTGTAGCTTAACTGTTTGGGTCGAACAAATGATTAAGAAAGACGGCAAGTCCTAGTCCTTGAATACTTGACATATGACATATGCTATTTGACTACTTCCTAAATTTCGTTTATGGCCGCTGTCTCTTAGTAGTGAGAGTGTGTGTGCTTGTAATCAGTACAGTGTGTAATGAGAAAATTAGTAAGATACATCTCTGTATTAGTTGCTGACTCATACACAAGAGCAACACTTCGATTGCTTTATCTACATTTTAATTATACAGGATGGGATATATGTCGTGTTTGAATGATTCATACACATTAGGTTATTAGAGAGTCCATGTTATAAAAGCTTTTAAAATATGAAAAAGGTAGGATATTTTGAAAGGCAATCTTTCATGCATAGTGAATAATTTGAGCTGTGCAACAATGAAACAATTTTGCATGCCATCGTAATCATATGTTTGCATATGTTTAATGGTTATGTGTGAGTCATTTAACCGTCACTGTGGCATATAATTTTCGAAGTAAATTGGTAATACTGTTAGAGTCGGGGCTGGAGTCGGAGTCGGAGTCGGTAAGTTTAAAGACTCAGGAGTCGGAGTCTGTCCATTGAAAATGTGTGGAGTAGGAGTCGGAGTTGGAGTCGATGGTAAAATTCACCGACTCCACAGCCCTGGCGTGCCATGAAATAGGGGATTGGGGATCGCTGGCTATAAATTGGGCGGTTAGGGGGCGCTAAGAGCAAATGGGAGCAGTGTATGTTTAGAAGGCGACTGCTGAGTAGTGTTGATACGATTGATGCACTAATAAAGCAGCTAAATACGCAGTAAAAATGCAAAATCGATTCAGTCAGGGCAATTTAGGGTTGTCTGTCTATTTAATCAGCAGCTGTACCGGAAACTCCATTGTTATACTTGACAATGTTGATCCTGCCCATCAATGGACTAATTTAGCAGTTGGCAGAATCCCTAGAAAGCGTGGTTCATTGTGCGCTGTGAGAACCATGAAGTAGCGTATTTGAGCAGTTATTGCTCATTGCAAGGTGTGGTGACTTTTTAAGAGAAACTGTCTTGCGTGATTTTAATCTCTGTTTCAAACGATCGTGGATTTTCCACTGTGCTGCGACAGTGGCCTTCTACACGGCGTTCTGGTTGCTAGAAACGATATCGCGTCTACTTCACGGACCTATTTTACAAAATTTATGAGTAGAATATATCTGTTCATAGTAATGATGAAACCTGATGAAGGTGAAAATGGCACTGTCCAGATTCAGTGATAAATCCGTGATATTTCACCGAAATTTCGCGACACGAGAACTGTTTCAGTTCTCAAGCTTGCATGAGCTACCGGTCCTGCTCGAATACCCGATTTTGATGGAGAAACATAAATCAATCCTCTCAAAAAACGGCACGAGGATATATTGATTTAATTCCAGGATTGATTCTATATAACTATAGCAGCTCCTTACCGGATACTCAATCTATTCTGTCAAGTTTCCGAGCTTGAACTGATTGAGGAGCTGATTACATTTAGAACAATTTTGAGTTCAACCCAAAGTTCAATAACTCCAATCAATAGTTCTGGATAAACAGTTGCATCAAATGAAAATAGTCTCATTGCAGTCGGGTTGACATTCTCGTTGTTGCCCTTCCCTGCTCATATATGGCAGAACGTGTGTTTCTGACTCACAACAGAAACCGACTTGACAGTCCTGGACGTGGAGATTTTAGAATGAGATTGTTCTTATCAAAACTAAAATCCAATATGACGACGAAGATGATGATGATGATAATAATATTATAACAGCTTCATCCGTGTCAATATTAGCTGCAATAAACTTTCGTGTTATGAATTAGGGGCGGTGATGACGGTCGGGGGGGGGGGCGCTGTCACTTTGTTCGTTGTCCAGGGCGGCGGTAGCTCGAAAAAATTTGGGAAATACTGCTCTACACGCTTCAGTGACCGTTCGTTATTTCGTTCGCTCGGTTTATTAGCGATTTCTATCAGTTCAATACACCACAAAAATTGCGATAAAATGAAAAAATAGGAAATGTTGAAACGACTTGGAGTTATCTTTGAAATCAGACACCCACCTTGGCCCAGGTGATGTGAAGAGGAGGCAGGCACACTGAATGAAAAGCAAAAGAAGATAATATAAAACCAAGCGACAAAAATGAGTTGGCATGTCATGGAAGGCGAGATCAATAGGTGCGGTCGTGGCCCGGTACTCTTGAGGACGGACTCGTATTCATTTAGAAGAAATTGCTTTATTTCGACTTGAATGCGGGCATGCTCGTCGACTGTCGGACAGCCGGCGGGATAAGATAGTACGATAAAAGCAACAGGCTCATGTTTTTAAATTACGATATTATGAAGTGCGAACGCATTCATCGCATTCATTGGGGTGGTTGATTTTGCTCGGATTCTTTCGAAAGATATAAGTTGGTCGTAAAAATCTACAAAATGTCATTGTGGATCAGTTTACCGGGTTCGAAGTTCAAGCCAAGCTTGTTTACATGTTTAGTTATATAAAGCTCCGCGGTCATTTCAGAGCAGGTCCGCATTAAAATTTATCATTATTCGAGATCTGTGTGCATGGCTCACTCACTCTCGTTCAGGACCTTTCTAAAACGTGGCCCAAGTGTATCCGATCATGACATGGAACCAGCAGGGTGAGGATCCTATTCGCCGCGCAAAGGACACTAAAATCGACCACGGTCTGTCTCGAACCTACAACTCACTATTGTCGCAGGAGTGGAACATATCGATTAGCTGAGCTCTGACCATATTTTCATCTACAAACTGTCCGACCGAGGTCGACTTCCTAATTCCGATACCTAAGTGTTGGAGGATTACCTAGGCTCCTCCTCGCCACCTCATCTGCGTCAGCGGTGTCTTACAAAAGCCTAGAGGTGGGCCGTGCTATAATTCGGCAGTTACGGAAAATAAGAAGAATATCGGCCTGGTGTAAATGACCATAGTAGCAAACACCATGAATACCCAAAAACAAACAAACAATCTACAAACTGGGACGCACCGCGATTCAGCTCGGAGTCTGTGACATTTTATTTTTTCCCTTTTGTGTGCCTCCTGCCTACTGATTAGCCTATAACAGGGAGTAAATAGCAGTGTTGGGATAACTCGAGTCATGACTTGACTCGAGTCAGACTCGAGTCACCTTTTTCGTATGACTTGACTTGACTCGAGTCACTTTGCTAAAATGACTTGACTTGACTTGACTCGGCGTATCAGAAATGTGGATTGATTCGTGACTCGGAACAAAATTCACGAGTCAATTTCGAGGCATCAAGCAATCGATGTCGATAAAAATCATTGTGTCTTGCATCTGACCGGATTGTGTGCAAAACGCTGGTGTAACCCGTGAGAGCGACCAATCATTCAATGATCGAGCGTTTTACTGAGCCTCCATTGTTCTTACACAAATAAACTGATCGCTAACTAATTGATCGTAGCTTACAGCTTACGCTGTCGTAAACTAGTATAGTAGAGTAATTTAATCGCAAAATGTCTATTTCTGTTCTCTGTTCTTAACTTAATCCAATGAATTCCAATATAGTTTATATAGTGCTCAACCATTAGCGCAGGCTGGAATTGTATCATATCAATTTGTAACTGGGTAATGTCTTGCATCTTATTAATTCGTTTCTCTATCTTGTCTGGTAACTATAATCCGAGGCTATGCTATTACTTACGTAGTTTAGTATTTCTACGTATATGTGAGCAGTGAAGCGCCTTCTTGCATTTATATTTAACTCTATATCCGTTCATGAGTCCAGAATCAATGACCATTCAATCTGTATTTCAGACAGCTAGCAAAATGCAAAGACGTGAGCATGTCTTACTGCATACTGTGAAAAGGCAACTTGACTTGAATTGTGACTTGACTTGTGACTTGACTTGACTTGACTCGACTTGACTCGAGTCACCTCCAAAAATTGAGTGACTTGACTTGACTCGAGTCACCTTCGAAAATCGATTGACTTGACTTGACTCGAGTCAAAATGTGCAATGACTCGATATGACTCGTGACTCGAAGGTAGTGACTTGATCCCAACACTGGTAAATAGTGTCGCGGTCAAAGGAAGGAAGGAACCTGTCATACGGTAAACAGAGTAGCATTTAGTTGACTAGCCGATTCAAAAGCGATAGTGGCAGAACGGGCGGTTATGAGTCCATTTCGTAACTACGTTAAAGAGCACTGGAAACTCCGCCTAATTCGGACACCGGATTACCCGCACAACCACTTTATTCGGCCAAAATGCCTGGAAATGAAACAAGAGTTGAAATTGCACGTAAAAATATATTGTTAATTCGGACAATTCTTCGCTTAGTTCAGATACAGTCTCGCAATTACTATCGTTTGGTTATGACGAAATGGGCAGTACTTCGTTCGTTTTAACAGTAAGACAATATTGTGGTGAAACAATAGCGATCCATGCAGTAACAATCGACAGTTAGCAGCGTAGACGCTTATAATTGGACAGAACTGCGTCCATCTGTAAAACAGAATGGTACAGAAAAGTCGACTTTTTGGCTACTGCTGTTGAAGCAAATGCATCATCATCATTAAGTTATCCAAACTTAACTTGACGCTCTATTTCAGCCACGGCCACAGCGTAAACGTACGAGCCCATGGAAGTATTGTATTTTGTGGATTTAGCCTTCCATCAACGTTAACAAGCTTCTCCATAAAAAATTATCTGCTCCGCTAAAAGTTTTTGATCTTTATTCCCACTGTTCCGTAGCTTAGATTTCTCAAGTAAAAATACATTTTCAGCCTTTCCTGCATGGTTTACTACCACATCAAAGAAATACTGTATTATCTTAACCCTAAATGTGTCTATTACACAGTTTTACACTATACAGCAGGGGCTGGCAGCTTCTCCAGTCGGCGGGCCGGATATAGGAAAATTATGAACTTGGCGGGCCGGATTGCTGAATCGATACCTTATTCGCCCATTTATCCACATATACAAGGAATAAATCGTATTTAATGAATGTATTTTAACGACAGCAATGCAACTTTAAAGCCATTACTCGCCAATAATGACGAGGACATTGTGGATTTGAGAACAGCATCGTCATACAGGCACCACCATGTCTGCTTCTCTCTGATTAATCAACACACGGTGCAATTCCTAATTAAGATTTGAAGGCGTTCGATAAGCCCGGTACCAAAAATTTACCAAGATATCAATTCATTAGGGTTTAGTAGGTGACGAGATAGCGTGGTTGTTCAACTATGTGGCCTATGTTATCTCGATATTGAATTCATGCGGCCCGCGGCCTCCACGAAATTTGAAAGTGGCCCCCGACCCGTTTTGAGTTGGCGACCTCTGGCATAAGCGGTGTCTTACAGATGCCTAGAAGTGTGCCGTGCTACAAGTCGACGGTTACGGAAACTAAAATAAGAAATATCGGCCTGGTGTAAATGGCAATTGTAGTCGATAAACACCATGATTACCACAAATGACATTAGGGTTGAGTACATCGTAAATGCCGATAATGCAATAAGTCTTCTCGCTTCGACGAATTTACGCGTAAGCTCCACCCTCGCTCGCTGTGTATACTGACATACAATCACTAAAATTTGACGTATGCAAGCAAGTAGTGGGGAATTTTGGAAGACTGGGGCCGTGGGCCACACTATCATGTAAAGACGGAAAACTGTCCGCGGGCCGGACAAAATCCCTTCGCGGGCCGTATGTTGCCCGCCCCTGCTATACAGCATACAATACAGTATTTGTTGAATTGCTTGATATGGAAATATTGTACATTCAACTAATCTGAAGGTATAACTCTCGTACGTTTTATGCGATCAGTGCCAATTACTGCAGTAGCCTATAGCGCAGCTGCAGACCATTTATTAATCAACTGAACAGTATTTTACAGCAATGCCTGCCTGTATACATGACCATGAAACGAAAATTGATTCTCTGCTTAATTCGGTCAAACGTGAGTGAAACCAAAGTGTCCGAATTAAGCGGAATTTATTGTAATTTGATAAACCCGTCTGCTATTTCTTGACGGTAGGTGAGTTGCATGTTGGCATTTATGCATACGAATTATGGGATCACGGAGAATAGAATTATAACAGTTTATCCTTTGGTACAGTCTTAGCGAAAAGAGTGAGTATCACCCCTGATGTACGGGTGTGAATATACATACACCCATTGCACACGAAACCAGAACGTCCTCAGACTTATACCGCGATATAAATCAAGTACAACATTTTAATCCAAATTATGCCTGTACGTTCAATTGTGGTATACGTAGTATATATTACATTATATTATATTACGGATCATATTGGGGTTCTATTCTAGCAGCACATTTATTCGCGAACAACGGAATTGGCAAGAACACGATGATTGACCAGCCGAATACAGTTATAAACCGCTAAAAGGGGCTGTAAGGACGATATAAGTTGGGATGCTTAAACGCATCCTTTGTTTTAGAGGTAATCTGGCGTTAGCGTATGTTTTGTGAGGAAGAGAGAGAGAGAGAGAGAGAGAGAGAGATGGTATTCTTTTTCGCCTGCACCATCGAGATGCTTTGACGACGGAGATG
>ATSW01018903.1:0-15495 GCA_000444245.1 Botryllus schlosseri
AGTCACCTCCAAAAATCGAGTGACTTGACTTGACTCGAGTCACCTTCGAAAATCGATTGACTTGACTTGACTCGAGTCAAAATGTGCAATGACTCGAAATGACTCGTGACTCGAAGGTAGTGACTTGATCCCAACAATGTAACTATCATCAAATCTTGTTGACTAAAAGACCACCACGCGTGATTGTATGTAGTAGAGCCAAATGATATGTAAATCTGTAGAGTTAAAGTAACCTCACTAGCAGAATACCTTTTTTGAATAACATCTATTTTTCGCGCTAAAAACATTCCACGTTGATCTCGAAACTACATCTAATAAATTTGATAGCTCTCACCGGCGATTGGATGATTAAGTCTACCATCTCGTCCCAATCTACCTTTCAATAGTAATTACTTCAGTTATGTAGATCTTCTTACCCTTCAAGAAATTTTGCGATTTTTTTTTTTATTTGACCATGCGTTTTTTTTGTAATTAAGTATAAATCGCGGGAATCACATCGACTTGTGTATCACCGATGACTGCCTCACAAAAACGATACAAATCTACCAATAAACTAATCCACTGGAAAAGAAATGGGTGATAGCAAAATGCAAGTATATAATCTGTGTTGTAATCAGAGGTGGTTACCTAAAATACCAAGTATTCCAGGCCCCAGGTTTTGGAATGAAACTCTGAAGTTGTAGAAGTATTCTAAAATCAAAACCCTACTGGACTACTTCCAGCAGTAAAAGCACTTTGTTACTCACCCTCTCTGCTTTTAATAAAAGTGATTTTGAAGTCTACAAAATCGACAGAACTTCATGGTTGGATCGTAAGGCTTTGATAGCTATCAAAATCGACATGGTGCGCATATCAAATAGACACAGATTGATCCAGTAAACATATTGGGTTTCGGTAGAATTCATTGCGCAAATTGACTGCGAGCAACCCTAATTCCACTTCATTTCAGAGGACTGCTCGCCCGATCAATTCCGCTGCTGGAGCGGCGAATCTTGCCTCGACGGCGCCCTACAATGCGACGGAAAGTCGGACTGCGCCGATGAGAGCGACGAAAAAGAATGCGGTGAGTAGCCCTGGCTAATGCTACCGTGACATGTTCGTGATACATTTTGCAATGCGCATTTTAGCGATTGTCGACGGGGAGTGCGGAAAACAAGACATCGCCCCCGAATTTTTGTGGGTATGTATTCGAGCGACCTGAATCTCTCATCCGCAAGTCGTGAGATTGTCTTTAAACCGACTCTCTTATTTGTAGCACGCAAGAATCGTCGGCGGACACTTGGCGAAAAACGGTTCGTGGCCGTTCATTGCGCAAATAGAAAACGCTTTTCTTGAAGACTTCTTGTGCGCCGGTACCATCGTCAACGATCGATGGGTTCTCACGACCGCTGCTTGCGTGGACTTGCACATTGCGTAAGTATGTGTATGTTGTATGCTACTCAAGTAGAAGCAGAAGTAACATCGTACATTTTTATTCTATATAAGTGGAAATAGAAACTGAAATCGCTGGAACATATTCAAGTAAGTAGTTTTTAAAGTAGATTTGGTCTCCAGTGGCTATAACTTTCCAAATCGCAAGATGCATTTTCGCGCCTAACGCAAAATTACTAATGAATAACACTACATACAAATAGGAACAGTCGTCCAAAGTCTATTCAGTTATACAAAGTCCACATATACGAGATATAAGCAGAAAAATATCTACATGTAGAGTGATGGATTTACAGACGCAGATTATGACAATACCATATTGGAGATAGTTACGCAACCTCAATTTAAACTTGGGTTCAAGTTCAAACAATCACTCTCAATAACTCTACATTCGAGGATGGTATACGTAAAACCTCACCGTGCAAAAATGCATGGAATTAAAATACGAGTTAGGAAATGTTGCAATTGTTACAGAGGCATCGAATTGATATGACAGATGACTGATGCGTAACAGACTTATTGCTTGACGTGGTACAACATAATCTGATCAAATGTAGTCGTTTGTTAAGGCATAAATGATCGTTCTATTAACGAAAACCACGCAAATAAATAATAAAGGGATGCGATTTGGAAATGTGGCGATCGAATTACGAATCAGTACCATTCTTGGCAATTTTCAGGGTTGATCTCCTCGTGACAGTGGGTACCGTTTCTTTCCTTCCGTCGGACGTTATGAAGTACGACGTCGAGTTAATCAGTCGACCCCGAGAGTAAGTGACAGCATATATTCGATCAGCATCTCGACAAGTGACGTGAGCTTTTGGGGCAACCGTTTCAGGTCAATTTTAACGCATCCGGAAGGAGCTGGTCTTCTGAAACTTTCAAAAAACATCGCGTTTTCTTCTTTCGTGCAACCGGCCTGCATAGCCATCGCTGGCCTGACAAACGAACCTGAGCCGGGTGAATTATGCGTTGCACTAGGATGGGGCTCCAGACGTGAGTTATTCGTGAAATGAAATTATTCGCTATAGCTGTAGATCGTCAAGCGCGAATTCCGGGGGTTAGACATTGAAATTTCGACAACCGTTATTCTTTTGTTACGCGTGTGCGTATGCGAAATCCATCAAACAAGAATTTTGGGAACTGGGCCATTTGAAGTATATGCTGTAAACCCGTAAATGGGTCTGGTTATGAGTACGTTACTGCCCTCCCAAGAATGGGGTTCTTTGGTAGTTTATGGAGGTGGGTTGCGAAAGTGTGCGATGTCAATACATACCGATCATTGAACATTGTCACCTTGAAGATCTCGATACAGTATCAACTTATACATGTGCTACGAGGATGATACTATTGCCCAGGGACGTGCATGAGTTGGCATCCTCTATCTTGCTTGGAAATATTCCAACTTCATGCAGCAGAGCTTCGCTTGTTTTATAATTTGGACTTTCAACCCAGGACTTGGGTGGATTTGAATTGATTATTGTTATTGACACCGATATTCTATAGCCCTGCGGAACGTTACATCATGATTTGGCATATGATATTCTGATGCTTCAATTCGCAGCACATATAATTTATCAATATTTCTTGTGATTAGAATGTTTGGTTTCAAAGTGACATGTCAAATTACAATTGAAGAATTCAACATAAATGATACGTAATGCTTTATCTACGGCGCCAAAAACTACTTGTCTGCGACTTGTTATTAATAACATTATCACATGGGCCGTTAACCACTGTTTTGAGCACACGCAAGAATCCGTTTTGTCCCAAGTACATCTCTGAAACGGGCTATACTTGCTTGGGTTGCCGAACAGATACCGGTAGTTGCCAATCCCTATTTGGGCCGCGCTAGGTCAGATTTCTGCGTTGTGATATTTTCCAAACAATACAAGTTTAAGAACATATTCTAATATTCTTCCTTTGGACCTTTGCGTGTCACACATACAGTTGTCTCTGGCTGCATGTGGACGCCTATGAACATAATATGTTACCATATAAAAATTGTGATTTTAGTCTCCGAGCGCCTTGAATCCGGGCCCTTGCGACAAGCGCAAGTGCCCATACAGCACGAAGACGTATGCGCCGCTTCTCGTCCGTATGGAGATGCCAACACAACATTCTGCAGCGGCGACAGTATAAACGGCGGTGTGGGCACATGTGCGGTAAGTTCGAGCTCAACACTGGCGTGGTTGAATGTGATTTAGAAATTCTCTTTCTCGAACAGTCCGATCGTGGCGGGCCAGTTATGTGCTTTCGAGACAACGTCTGGGTACAATTTGGAATTGTCGTCCGTCCGTCGTGCGCGGAATTCGGAGTTTTCGATTTTTATACCAGGGTTTCGTATTATACCGCCTGGATAGAAGACAGTGAGTATATATAGCGGTGGTTATTCATTCAGTGATTACTGACCGTTATATTCGGTCCCAAGGACGAAAGTAGGGATGATAGCCGGCGTATTGTTGACGAATATCGTCTAGTTCACCCATTTCCGCAATAACGTATTAAGGGTGAAAATCCGGGTAAACTGCAGGACTTATGCACGTGGTTTAGCGTTGCCAAACATCTTGATTATTGGGTACCCTTCCTTCCCCAAAGTAAAAATACGCATGATTTATAGAAACGGACATTTCAGCGTCGGTTATTACCGCGCCACTTCGCACTAAGACATATGGAGCTTTATGCCATGTAACATGCGAATGAGAGAAGTGTGCCCGAACGATCGGCAGCGAGAAAACCTTGGCTGAAAAGGACTGCCGTTATGCTGGCCGAAAACGTCAATATATAGCCTACATATGCTTAATTGTCCATATAGGTGTCTGCGACTGGCGCCGAATGTTCCTGTCCTGATAATCTGAACCCCAAAAGACAAATGCAATCCCGCGGAAGAATTATTTACCAGTGAAGAAATACCCATTTGAAATTGTTTTACTCTTTTAGTTTAGTACGTTTGGGCGATTTCAATATCTTTTGACATAGCCGATAGGAGATCACGAACTAACATAATGTAACGAATTCATTATACCAACGGGTCTGCCCGAATATGTTTAATTATTATTTACGGACTCTAAATTTTTCAAGACACCTCACTCAGCTCTACCGGGAAATATTATTACGTGAGCAGAGAGGGGATGACATTGTGATAGAAATATCTATATATGCAATTCCCGATCGGATTGACCGCTTCAACCATGAATGAGAGAAAATGTGCGCGCTTTGCTCGTTTAGGTGATATGAACGGGCTCATTAGATAGTAGAACAGATCTTGCTGATAAGCAGCGAAAACGCACAGGGTGCCTGACGAAGTGCCGTTTCGGTCCTGCTTACAAGAGACATTCAGGGTCTTGCTAGCATTCCTGGATTGGTTGACTAGTCATTATAAGCCGATGCTAAGAATCTGTCATAACCCCATAACCGCGAGTATTCTATACAGGGCGATGTGGGCGTGTAATGGAAAGTTATGTGTCTTCAGAGCGACCTGAATATATAGATGCGTATAAGTGTATATGTATACTAATTCATCATTGGTTATTGAAAGTTTATTCTTCTGTTAGCTATAAACATGACGCTGCCTAAGCATACTGTTGACGACACCACCGTGACGCCGATATATACGAATTCGACTACACATTCCGCTGCCAATACGTTATCGACAACCTCGATCTCGACGATGAATACATCACATACCGGTGAGATATTATTACTAGCATATATTACTCTAGGTTTAACTAGAGAAAAGGTTATGACGAATATACACTGAACTAAAATATGACCAACGCACTGAAGTTGTGCTAATTCAAATGGCAAAAGGCACAAACACCGGCACGTTTCTTTGACACAGTTATATCAATATCTCACTTGATGCGCCGCTCCAATGTGAAAAACTGTTTACATGAAATGTTCTATTGCGTCGGCAAATCAAATTATGCATTTGACATGATATAGATATGATTAAATGCTATGATGTATTTGTTCATATTTCAAAGATGTCTCGGAATGGATGTTATTATAGTGTGTCATGATTTGTCGCTGTTATTTGTTTTTTTAAATAAAGATGGTTATTTTATTTATTGTCGTGAATTACAGTAACCGCCACCGATGAAAGTACGTCATCACCTGCCGGTGAAGTAACCCAATCGACACATAATGTTACAGGTAAGCCTTTTTAGCAGCTTAACGCTTGTTTAGTGTAGTCCGTACTTAAGCCCAAATATCCTGAAACAATGATCTCCAAACATATACAGACGTATTATATAGTGTTTACCGTATATATAGTATATCAGTAATTGTGTGATATTGTAGACTTGTCTCCGAAAAAAATTTTGGCGAAGAATTTTCCTTGCCATGGCCGTATAATCAACACAATGACATTACAGTGTATCTAATCGAAATTATTGAGTTTAATTTTTATATTTTAGTCGCGTCAACCACCTCAGCAGCTATCACAGCATTTCCACTGCACGTTCTACCGCTGACTATTCTATTGGTGACGATTAATTCATTGGTCGGAGGATGTTGAATCGTAAACGTTGCGTATTCGTAACCGATCAAGAACTAATTGTTACTTGAAATACCAAACACAACACCGTAGCTATAGGCCAAGCCTATTTTGCGAATTTTATAAGAATATTACCTACTAATATTATAATCTGTGAAATAGCCACGGCAGGGGGCGAACGACACTTTTTTAATCCTTATGTCCATTGGTTAATTGTAATATCCCTTAGTCTTGATATACCTACATCTTGCCATATTTACTCGTTTACAACTCCACTGGGCGGCGACTGAATCTAAGACCTTCCGGTCCCCCGTCGTCTACCAATTCATACCAATTGACATGTTGTGATTGTTGGTGAGATGAGTAAAACATACTGACTGACTGACCCTTCCTAATTTTCTATCGGCTCATTGCCACGTCATATTTACTCACTACGTAACACTGTAACACTATGTGACGTCATTTCATTGTTCATAAATTCCGCCCCCTATGAATATAATAGCCCATTTGCTGCCGCACGTATTAATGCCGTAAAATATATGATCTACATTCTACATTATACCAAGCTCTGTACTGTCATCGTGAATATAGTAAATTTTCTTGTGTTCCGTTCAATGATAAAAAAAAATCAATTCTGAGTTTCTATGCTTATTATGTGCTTGAACCGCCTTCACACCTATCTTGATACTCGTTGTAAAGCGCATTGCACTGATCCACACGTTTTTGCTTCGCGTATATAGACCTACGACATGGGTTACCATACTAATCTCGATCTGCGAATATACTGTACTTTGTAATGAGTTGAACAGAGATGAGACTTGCAGTATATTACCGTATATCAGTATGATATCCGCGTGGTAGAAATTTCACCTTGTTTTGCTGCTGATTTATAGAAATTCATTGGCCATAGCAAAATGGCCACGCACACACGTTATCCGGGATAATTCAGCTAATATTTGAGCAGGTTTTTGATATGTTGAAGCAAATAATGAGTAGATTTATTATAATGAATAAACGTTTTGTTTCGTACATTTTTGTTCAATATCGCCATATCACCTTTGTAGATATATCGGATACACATTACGCAATCTATTGCTGCTGATATATAGAATAGTCATAGTCATGGCCACTTGTTCAGTCATGGTTCAGTGGTCATGGTCACGCACACACGTTACACATGGCCACACTAAACAGAGTTTATGTGTAATTATTAGGGATGGTGTGAACGTGAGGTTCACGTTCGCGTTCTGTGTGTGAACCTCAGAAATTTAGAGGTTGCGTTCACAAACGAACCTTGGTAGGTTCTGCACTGTGAACCTTTTTCATATTTTACAATTTTCACTCCATTATAACATCTTTGGTTGACAGTTATTGCATTTCAACTGCGGGCCATTCTATGCATGGCGACAGCAGCACGAAATAAATCAACACTAAACGGGCATGAACCTTGACAATCTCAAAAAATTTACTTCCTTTGTTACAAAATTTTCTTCGAAATATCCAGCTTTCCTTTTGTGAATATTGAATGACTCTCTGCTGTGCGGTTGACCAGCAATCACACAACATCAAGAGCGAAATACACTACTTGTAGGTAGTCAGCGAATGATGATTATTCAACCAATCAATGAAATTGATATCGTTGTCTGATGCAAAAAAATCTAGCAGGCGTATGGAGTCAATCTTGACTTCATATGTTTATTGTATCACATAATCCAAATCCGATTCGGGTATTGGCTGCTCCTGTATAACTTGATAATTGGGTATAATATCGGTAGCTAGTATAAAAAAAAACCGTTTTACACTCTGCTCAATATCAACGTAGCAATACTCAGACGCCGAATTCATTGTCCGGTCTGGCCTAGACCGGTAAGGCGTAAGTGTATATTCCCTTGCAAGTCCTCGTCAAAATTGTTGGCAAAGCGAAAAAAATTGATTTTGTGGGATTATTGTATCATTTGATTGCCCCACTTGATACATTAATATTATGTCATTTGCAGGGTTGTAATGACTCGAGTCACGATTTTCTGATGACTCGACTTGACTCGAATCATTTTCTGAAATTTCGAAAATGGCTCGACTCGACTCGAGTCAATCCGTGTAATGACTCGACTTGGACTCGAGTCATCGTGCATGACTCGAACCAAGTCATATGACTCGAGACTCAGACGGCCAAGACCGATATTTCATTGTAATTTCGAAGAGAAGTAAAGTAACCACACTCTTGGGATTTCGTCTATTGGTACTGGTACTTGAAAATGCGACCAGAAACTGCTAAAAGTGAGGAAAATGTGCATATTATAAATGCAAAGTATTCGATACACCAAACAGAGTTATAAAAAGTGGGTTTAACAAGACTTTAACTGGAAACTGAGCGGTCAACACCATGACTTGGACTCGGACTCGAGTCATAATACCATGACTCGGACTCGACCCTCTTCTCGATGACTTGGACTCGGACTTGACTCGGTGGTGAAGTGAAAATGACTCGACTTGACTTGAGTCAAAACTATAAAAGTGAGATTGACTTGTGACTCGGAGCCATGTGTCTTGGTTTCAACCCTGGTCATTTGATTGCCCCAGTTGAAGCATTTGGCGACGTTTAAAACGTCAAAATGTACTTCAGCATCGTGGCATTATGCGGCCAAGTCGCCGCTAGGTATCGTGTACACCAGTGGTTCTTAACTTGGGGGGCGCTCCGCTTTTGTGGGGGCGTGGAACATCTCAAGGGTGCGCGAAGAAGCTGTCACCAGAAGAAAAAAATTCGCGCTCTGCGCGATTTACCTCCTATTCACGTGTGTTTCGCTGTATATAGACCGGATTTCATATTTTTTAATTCTCCCATCGACAGTCATAACCTTCCATGCGATCAGACAATCTGTTGGGGTCGCTAGCATCCCGGTTAGATTTTGTGATATGACGATACGGGGGGCGCGGAATTTTTCACTATCATAAAGGGGGGCGTGTCTAAAAAAAGGTTGGGAAACACTGGTGTACACTTTACATTAATATAGGCTATCACTTCACTGAAATTCAAGGTTGAAAATAGCAATATGACGTCACGTGACGTCATGAGGTTCATGTCCGCGTTCACACAGAACCTTGCAAAAAGGTTCACACCATCCCTAGTAATTATCCGTGAGGCTTTTGAACTATTGCATCAAACAATGCGTAGATTCAATATAATCTATTCGTATAATCTCTTGTTCAATATCTCCAGTTATCAGTCATATCATATGTTGTAGGGAATGAGGTAACATTTTGGAATTTTTTTACTGGTCTGGTCTGCCAGCGATCTCGAGACTCGAATCCGGCCAGCGACGCAATTTGATTTCGACACCCCTGCTGTATTCGGAACGCTGCACATTGGGATTGTTCTTATTTTTAAAATTGTTAGGATACTACAGCCTTACACTTCCAAAAAACACTTCACAGTCGATTAAGGTTATTTTCATCGTGATCTTCCTTCCCCGCAAAGCCCCCAAAGATTAGAAGCCAATTCTTCTTATTTTGGGGATTCCCTGGACTGTTTACCATGATCTTATTATCAAGCAGTGCTCCGCTGTGATGACTGCGTCGCATGTGGTGGACTGTGTCGCTTTAGTGTAGTTTGCAGTTGAAAACGGCTGTCCAGGGGTGGGAAATATCGCGTTGGTATATCTTTATTGACGAGGGTAACCATACTTTGGAATCTGGAACGGTGGACACTTTTTACAAATCGTTTAAGTCAGATTACTACTAAAAGGTCATGTATGTCCATTACCCTGGATGTCATAGCTATAAAGAGGGATGAATTTACAAAAAGGATGAAATTTAGGCGTCCTCGGAGAACATTTTCGATATGTTGAAAAAGGAGGACATATGGTAACCATATCATCAACAATTGTACATAACTGCATTCATGCATACGTCAGATGTGTGAGATTTCGTGCGCTACATAGCCTATCCGCTGATCCTGTAGTTTGAAGCAAAAGTCGATACAAAATCTTCAAGATTGTCAATGTCATCCATCCATGTTAAACAACCGGCGCAGCAGCATGAGTTCTCTTCTCTCTATAAGAGGTAGGTAACCGAAGTGGATTTAATTCAACAAAATCGAATATTTATCACAAATTAACGAGAATAGCTATTCTAATCGTAACTCGTGTGTCGAGGCCGCTTGATCAACCAAATTTTTAAGCTTCGAATTGGATAAATCCTATCAGCACGCCAAAATCTACTTTATGCACAGGGCAAACGTGTGTCGCCCTTTAGCAATTCGGTCACATGCGCCGCTCTCCTTTTCATAAACGATATATGAACTGTGTCATGCACAATGAACTGGGTAGAATTCTTGTATAGATACTGAGGGTGAAAAGTATTTTGAGGTATGTAGGCTATAGTATTTAGTATGCATTGTGACAAACATGTTTCAATAGGTCAGTACATGGTTCCGTAATTATAAGTAAAATCCAGACCGACATGGCGTACCATGCAGCCAGTTTTCTTTTTATTCGTGAGTCCCACAAACTTTATGCACAGTAACCGTGTCTCATACGGGGATTCAAAATAATGCCGAATCCACGAAATAAAAGACTAATGATATCAATATTTTTACATATATTTCGGATTGACAGTAAATCTAAAAATATGTTTTCCTTTTATTATATGGCCTTCCCTTTTTCAAACTCTGCTTTCATCTCATTGAAATAGTTCGTTCATTGTTTAAAGTTCACCACGGCGTCAAACATAACATCTTTTGTCCATTTTCCATTAACACACGGTGTTTTCATACGAAGACGTTACAATTCTGCATATCATGTAAAACGCGAGATTTATATGTCACAGCAATTTTGTCCTTTAAGAGTTCCTGCGTTCGGTTCGGTTTAGTTTATGAGCAATTTTTATCAGTTCAGTACACCACAAAAATTGCGATGAAAAGATAGGAAGGTGTAGAAACGAATTGGAGTAGTCTTTAGAATCACACCTTGGCCTAGGCGATGTTACACAGACAGTAATGGCGAAGTAGTGAACCTACAGCTAAAAGATATTTGTTTTTGACCAATAAATGGTTAGAACATGTGGTGACCCATACAGAAAAGTGTCAACGATAACGAAAATGATATGTCTGTCAACGGGCCTAGAAGTAGACTGCACGCACCGTTGCGAGAAGTGACCAAGCAACGTACGCGTATAAGGATTGCATGGTGATGTTTTCGCTAGTTCCAAATCGCCCGCGCAATATTGAAGTTAGTTTAGCATGGTCATTGGTCATGGTCAAGCAACCAATTATACGGGGCAAATCCAACGTATACAGCAAAGAACGGTAGGTGCTCAGTTGGGAGCCACCAGAGGTTAGTTGCTAGATGCAAGAGTACATTGTAAGTATATGAAACAAGATTCGAGTCACCGTATTCCAGCACAGAACTAAAGACGGAGTGCGGTATCTATTGTCAAAGCATTGGGTAGCAAATTCCCTTGGTATTTTGCGACAGTTTTTAATTGGCAATACTTAGCTATATACATACGCGTATTATATCTTTCCGAGACATACGGAATGACTGTAAAATACTATATATCTTTACTCCTGTTTCTATTCGGATTACTACGGAAAGCGGCTCCTCGTGACAACCGTAAGTATTTGCATTCTCTGTATATTGTAGATCGCAATGCCGATGTTCACATTCCTAGGCGATTTATAGTGGGTTAATGGTACCCTGACATTATAGATATTTGGATTTGCGGAATCAGTACGATTATAACATTGAATTGATATCCGCTATTAAAATTATAAGATCAGGCCGGCACTCAGTAGCAACACAGCAACCTGCGACTGGCATACGAGTTAGGCTACTGGTTGCGGCGGATGACTTATTTCAGATACTTTATTAGCGTGTCTCATTCTTTGTTTCGTGATACATCAGTAAGAAGCAATCACGTCATTTCATTTCAATGGTTGAATATATTTGCGGGGCTCAAGAAAATCGGGGTTAATAAAGGTGTCTGGATTCTATGAATATACGGGGTAACGGGCACATGTCCATGGCGTATCAACTTTGTTCGTGATCACCCGAAGGCTTCTCTCCTCATCGGAAAACAAATGGGGTCGCATATAAATGCATGTTTCAATTTCCATTATAGTGGGGTATTTTTGAACAGCTCTCCGACCACTGCACTATACATGACATCGAAATAAAATGATTTGTGAAGATTTTGGGCCAGATTGTTTTCCGTTCATTTGGCAAACGCATATAGGGAGTTAGGTATAGACAACTTTTGACACAATGTTGTTATAGAGAACGAAATTGATTGTTCGGCATCAAAAGAATTGGAACCACAAATTTAACAGCTTGGACGCCAGTATAGCCACACGAAGTCACCAAAATAGCCACGATTAGGCCAGACATGTTCTGTAACTTTCTAAAAATTCGCAGCGAAAATCTGCCTGAATCATGTTTTGCGATATTCGATTTAACGATAACTTAACAATGTACCCCATGATGTGTCTCAACAGCTTGTGATGGAACAGAAGTCGTCGTCAACGGATCAAGTGGATCGATCTCATCCCCAAATTACCCGGGCCTCTACGAAAACAACATGTTTTGCAGATGGAGAATAAGTGCTCCGAACAACACGGTTTGAATACGATGGGCTTTAATATCCTGCACGTATAACATGTATATTTATAACATGCACATGCACAGTAGGGGCGAAATTGAAACCAAACATGGCCTTATGTTGTCGGAACTGTCTCATTACATGACATCAGTTACATCACTACATCCAATCGGGTGTCATCAGAAATCGTTCAAAATTCTTGAATGGATGCATCCATCATGATGTATTCTGGTCATGCGCTCGTTAGACTAGCAATGCTTCTAAGCAGTGTTCCCTCTAACTTTTGGCAAGTCTGCGCGCAATCACCAACTCACTGCGCGGTCCCTTGGACAACAGTGCCTAACGACTAAAAAAGTGATCACTTCAGACTTTTTGCGCGCAGCTTCGATTTTCTGTGCGCAGAGACCGTGTCAGCACTGCGCAAACGCGCACGTGCGCAGCTTAGAGCGAACATTGCTTCCAAGCCACAAATTTTCTTTTTATTCACCTTCAACTCCATGTCACCAATTTTTTGTTTTTAGAGGATAGAGGTGAAGTTCGAATCCTTCTTTCAAGTCGAACCAATCAGCGCCACTTCTTGCTATGACTATATTGAGTTCGCAGAAGTAAACAAGGTGTGGTATAAAATGTGTATCCAAGACTTCTGCATCGGATATATCGCTTGTCTATTCACCAATAGGAACTTTGCGGACTTGCGGCACCCCGGAACTTCATCACGCCTAGCAATGTGCTTTCGATATCTTTTCTTACTGACCCATATGTTACGATGAACGGTTTTTCGTTCAATTGGACTGCGATAGGTGGGTATTTTCTGTATATGTGTGTATTTGTGTTAGGTCAGGGGTGGCCAACCTTTTTGCTATTCACGACCGCATTTTGAATACTCATGTAGCCTATCGGCCGCAATCCAGGGCCGAACTAACTGGACACAAAATACTGATGTTAATATCCATTACCGAGCGAGTGTAATGGTTGTGCGTCCGGCTTCTCGATCGGTAGGTCGTGGGTTCGATCCCCGGCCGGGTCAGACCAAAGACTCGAAAACTGGTATTCGCGGCTATCCTGCTAGGCGCTCAGCAATCACGGATAGCATGGAGGAGAAAAAACCGGGGGTGCAGACTAGATGAGACCTTATTATAAAGGCCGTATCTCATCTATATGGTGCAGGCGAAAAAGAATACCATGTCTCTCTCTACCGGTGAACTCCGTACTAATCTATATATTTACATTAGCTTGCTATACGTACCGATATCGCGATTGGTCACTGGTCATGTTATGAATATGAATTGAGGTTAGTTGTAGTCCGGCCAAGCGCGAAAATATTTTCCGATTCACGAATGAATTTCGTCAATAATATTAGTAGTTTCATATATTCCTATCAAGCATTGATTCTTTCTCAGCCCATGTGATCAGATTCCCCGGTAGAGTTGATAGAGGCGGTGTTTTCGAAAAATTAGGCCAAGTGATAAATGATGATGATTTTTTAGGTGGGTCAATTGGCAGGTGGGTCACCTTGTTGCGTGTTGTTTTTTCTTGACCTCCCATCAGGATTGTCGGTTTAGTGGAAAATATTGGAATCGTCCAAACGTACTAGAACAAATTTCTTTCGTGAGGAACACACGATTCCAATTTGGTGTTTCTACATAGAGCGCATCGTTTTCCTCTTTTGTTCACATCTGTATTGTGGGGTGTAGGTTGCAAAAGGTTTAATGTTTAAATGTTCAATTAACGGACTCGAAAAGGATACTGTAATTTTTTCCAGTCGACACGCGAGATGGTTTGAATACAATACGTTTTACCAGTAATAAAATGGCGTTTCAGATGCATCATTGTTTCCGGAACCAGTAACTACTTATATCCACGGCGATTTTGGTCGAATTACCTCTCCCAACTACCCTAACGAATACGGCGATCTTCTGAAATATACTTGGATCGTTAACGGATCATCCGGAAAGGTATTTGGTCTCGTACATTTGCAATGAAAAGGTGGCTAAATGATGACTTCGTGGCTTTATTTCACAATACAGAGTATGCTGGTGGAATTCAACCCGCTTTTCGACACGCAAGAAAATCCGGGATGTGTGAATGACTACCTCGTTATCTCCGAAGGCTTGTCACCACCGAGCTCAAGGGTAATGCCGCATGCTTGATTGAATGATTGCTTGATTTTAATAGCTCTTCCCTATTAGGATTATCAAGTCGTCATTTGCGGGTATACTCAATCGAAGATATTTTTCTCTGACGACATCTACATTGTATTCTTAACTGACTCGTCTATCGGTGGTTCTGGATTTTCATTGAACCACTCTGTAGTTGGTAAGACGACATTTTCATTTTTGAGACTCGGGCGTCTTTGAAATGATGTACACAAGGCATGGCGCAATTCTATTTTTCTATAAATATAAAATGGAAATAATACAGATAGGGTTGCATTTAAAACAAATGATGTTTTAAAACACTTCGCTTAAAACATGTTTTATATTTAAACAGTGTTTTAAACAAAGGCTTTAAAATAGTTGTGTTTTTTAAGTTGTAAAATTATGCCATAATTGTGTAAATACTCTCCGAAATACATGTTTTATGAGCCTACGGACAAATACCACCCGATATAGTCGACTTATATCGATATGGGATGGTTGGAACCCTCAAAATAGTCGGTTCAACGGCTATATAGTACCTATATTTCGTAAAAGGATCTATATTTACCCTATATTTTCAACTGTATGGCAATCCACTATGAGGTCACAACTGAATATTCCTGACGCCATGGCGTAAAAAAAAACACTAAAAAAATAATAATGAATTTTTTTTAAACATGGGTCTTGTTTTAAATTGATTTCTGTTTTAAATGCAACCCTGCCTACACTGCCTATTCTAAAACGTACCATACCTAGCGGTTAATTTCCATGAACCACACGATCTGATATCATAAATTCATGTCAAAGATATACTCAGTAGGGATGGTGTGAACC
>ATSW01018968.1:0-11894 GCA_000444245.1 Botryllus schlosseri
GTATTTGATCACGAAAATACTTGCTCGTCCGAAGTCGGCGAAGTTTCATGCCAGTGACGTCATATTTTGTGATACGATTGTTGATACACAATGTTCCCTTGTACTGTCTGCTAGTTGTTGACGATTACCCCTGACGAGTGTCGGTCGAAAATATTTGGGTTCATTTTAATATCAATATAGTATTCAATTGTATATTGAATATGGTGATTTTGTACGTGCTCCTAATACAACTATAATTGTATCCATTTTCTCAGAGGGAAGCTCACCAGAAAGCACGTCTCCCACAGCTGATCTACGCGAGTCGTCAACATATGAGAGTAAGTGGCTTTCTTTCCAACGGGTAGGGCTGGGCACAAGGATTCGAGTACTCGAATCGGAACCGAGTCGAGCAGTGAAAGATGTTTTCCGAGCACTTGCATAGGCGCTGAACTGTAATTCTCCCTAGGTATGCTGGATCGGTGATGTCACAAAGGGCTGATGTCATAATACGTCAGAATTGACAAATGAGCAGACTCGCAAGCGTTCAATTGTGATCGCCTGCTGAATTGATTTCCAATTTACCAAGGTGGCATCAATTCATTAGGTTTAGATACATGCACCAATGCTGATAATACATCGATGGAGTCAGCTTCCTGTGTTGACGAACTCACTCGTATGATATACATATACTCTACATCTCACGCACCATCAGATTACTAGCGAGTCCAACTGTGCAGTCAATTACCAAGCTTGCAATCTCCCGTCAATACGCAACGCAACGTATTAGCCAACACGCGCTCCGACAATCGCAAGCTTTCAATCACTCCCATCTCGAGAACAAACCAATATGCATCTCCAGCGATGGCTAATGAGCTAAAGTTACAGGAACTATTTTCTCAAATGCCAAATCTGTTTTGGACTATGTTTGACACTGACACTAATTTCAGAGGAGTTAGAACTTTCGATATCAAGAGCCTGCAACACATCTTCTGATCGTTGTGTTTTAGTATTAGCACAAATCAAAATCAATTCCAGTATGTATTTTTTAGTCTATTCCGTTCATGTTCGATGTCTTGAGCCAGTATTAAATCACAATCCCAGCAGACGCGAAGTTCCGGCGGGCGCGCAAGATATCATATTTCTACACAGCAGGAGATGCCAATCGGTACGTTCTGCGCCTGTAGAAATTGACATCTTATCGTATCGAGGCCTCGGTACTGTTGCATTTTAATTACTCGGGTTTGATCAATGTATTGCTGCTGATTCGCTCACGTGAGCAGCAGCATTACGCGATACATTGCTCATTTGTAAATCGCGCAATTCATCAGCTAGTCAGACAGTTACATGCCTAACAGAACTCAGGGTATGTCGCATACCCAAAAACATTCCTAGGTGTAGTGAGCGGTTATTGTTCCTTACAACTATGAGGTAATACGTTGACGAAGAATGCAGTTTTGAAAGTATTTTCCACTGTGCAAGGTTGTAAGCATCAATTGGTCATGTCGCAGCATAGCCTACGCAGCATGTAATACGAAGTTACGTACATTAGTGGAAATGACATATCTGTGAAGTAGTCATCAACCCACAGCATTGTCACAGAGTGCAATGAAATGGGCATGGTCGGAATATTACCAAATCATATTTGTTGTGATGTAGAATTGGCGAACTAAATTTTGTGATAGCGTAAAAGGCACATATTCGAACTTACTCAAGTGCTCGAAGCTCAATTCCCGATTCGGATTCGAATCGCTCGGATGCTCGCTTTTGCGCAGCCCTACCAACGAGTGTATTCTCGCCTGACAGCCATTTGTCATTCAGATTTTCGCGTGTTACCTGCCACTGCCGCCAACCCATTTTCTCTCGCGCAAGATTCCATATTGACTCCACAGCCAGCAGTCAGAAACGTACCAGGTTTGTTGTCGGATGTCTATCTTCTGAGCTGCAGGAAAATAGTTTTGAAAGAATCATTGTTGCTTATTCCTACGATCAATTTTCCAGTTGACTACAGATTTATGCGATCACTGATCTTAACCAATCCTTGCAGCATGAATTTTCAAATATTATCTACGCTGTTAACCGTAAAATAATGAGGTATCAAACCTCCACCCGGAAGTGGACAACATATTCGTCATTGCTACTCAATCAGAAACAAAAGTAACGTCGTATATTTCAAACTGATTAAAAAGTAAATATTCTAGGCCTTGTTTTGTTTGAAATAACGAAAACTGAGAAAGCAGTGCAATAGGAAATATGTACTTGAATGCTTTGAAAAATCTAGAAGTACTTCGTTGCTGACCACCTCTGATGCTCAGTGAAATTCTGCAGATGGTTCTTCTGGCGCGTCCGGGCAAAACCAGATCTGGGAGGATTTCGAAGAGAAGGAGCTGGACCCGTTCACGAACGCCGAGCTGAAAACCATCGACGACATGGCGGAATTAAAGACAGTTTTACAAAACGCTGAAATCGGACGAGGTAACGATTAGACTCGTCATAGTTCGACTAATTAGAACGAAAATGCTGATCATTTAACTCTAATCTAATTGGTGAAATTTCTCTACGCTCGCATTTTAATTGTAATGTAATTCCTGTTGGAAAATGCTGCAGGAGAGTTGTATCGTGCGAAATGAGCCGAGCTTGCTGTACAGACATTTGTCAGTCTCGTGATTGTGAGGATGGATTCTGATTTGATACAAAATGGACTTGATTTTTGCTGTATCTTGCTCACTCGAGATTAATTCAATCTTCAAGTTTTTGCGAATTCTAATTTAATATGGAAATGACAGTATAGCTAATGCTAATCATAATCGGATTTGGAAAAGCTATAAATTTTCTACACGTTTAAAGTAGATGATTAGCGTTGAAGGACTTACTCTGCGCACTCGCCATTGATACATTTTATTATGCCAATATGCTAACTTACTTTTCCTGTTTAAGAATAGTTGTAAATAACAATCGATTGCTGACAGACTTGCACAAACTACCGATCCAGGTATTTGACAATCAACTAACTAATGCTTTTTTAGTTGTTCTAGTTCTGGTTGTGCATTAAAAAAAGAATAGTTGCCATACAACTAGTTTGGCGAAAATCGTGTGTTCTGTTGTGTGATTTTACTGCAGCCATTGCTAGTTTTGCAAATTGAGTGGTTCTAGTAGCACATTTTGAATATCGTTTTGAAAATTGTCGATATGCAATGTTTTTTTCCAATTTTCTACTAGTTGCCCTGACGAGTGTCAGCCGAAAATATTCGGGTTCGTCATCCATGACTTCCCTGCTTGGCGCTCATGCATTACTGGGATAGCATGGAGGGGTGGTGTATGACTTAAAAAGCTGTGAAGGCTATATCTGCACTTCCTTGTCCAGCGGCATATGCACATCATGCACTCATGGTATGCATATGCACAAATCGTGTGTATGTGTATCATGAGTCGGTGTATATGCCGCAAAAAACATCAAGGACAAAAATAAACTACATCCTTTCCTAAATGTATATTGAGGTTCTGTACCTGCAAGAGGCTTTTTAGAATTATTTTTAGAAAAATTCTTTTGATTTCAGAGACTTAAGGAATCGTCCGACATAAGCCAGCCGAAAAACAGTCAGAATATCGGCGGAATTTTATACGAAAACGTTTCTCTCGCCGAAATCAAGGAGATCGCCTCAAAATTAGAATCGCAGAAGACCGAAACAACCCCAAAATCGAGTCACACATCATCGGGACCGAGCGACCGGCCCGAGACGACTGAACCTTTATATTCCAAAGTTCAGAAAAAGCGCCCCGAAAAATTTTGCACAAATTTTGATCATTCCGATTCGGTCGCAACAGGTTTCAACTCGAGCAATCCATTTTTGGGACAATACGATAATCATGAAGTAACAAATAACCACGTGACTAGCCAGTCGAGTATTTTAGCGAACATGGTAGACCCCTTGTCAGGAGGGTTTGACCCGAATGCGAGGCCCACAGTTCCAAAATCGCAGACCCAAACTCAAGCTCCTTCAAAAATTCTACCCGTCAGTTTTGGGACCCCGAACGGGGTCATAAATGTCCCTAATCCCCAAATAACACCCAAATCCTCAGGGAACCCACATCAGACTGCAGTCAGTCAAACTCAAAACATTCGACCCGTCGGGAAGCCCCCTGTCCCAGCCCCGAGAAAACCAGCGATACCCCCAAGGCGACCAGTACAGGGGGTCACCCCGGTCACGGTGGCCCCCGCACACAATGGACAAAGTCATCTGTCACCCCCGTATTCCTTGCCACAAAAGGAAGAGACGCAAGCGCCCTCTGTGGGTTCCGGATTTATTCACAAGTCCAAGCAGGATCGGGCTAAATTCACAGAAACCGTAAACAAGGCTTTGGGGAGTTTGCCGCAAAATCCGAAACCTGTGAAAAAAGAAAAAAATTCTCCGGTGAGATATTTTGAGAAATGCAGTATAATGTATTAACTGGAAGGCTTGCGTGTGTCCTTTATCAAACGTATGTGAATAATATGACGTCTCGACCAAATCTACATATAATTGAATAAAATTTCACACCGTTACTTCTTGTAATACTTGAGTAGCAACGCTTCTACGTCTACTAATACTTGTACCACTCTAGTTGTCATTTGGAGTCCTAGAACCAGGGTTGTAACCGAGTCACAATTCGATCTCACTTTTATAGTTTTGACTCGAGTCAAGTCCTATTCACCACCGAGTCAAGTCGGTGAGTAGAGAGTCGAGTCATAGTGTTGTGACTCGAGTCCAAGTCATTGTGTTCAGTGTTCAGTTTTGAGTTCAATCCGGTGCAACCCACTTTTTTCAACTCTAATGTTATAGAATGGCTTGCGTCCATAATATTGTGATTTTTCTCAGTCCCAGCAGTTTCTGGCCCTATTTTCCAAGTCTCAGTCTACAGTCTTGACTCTGTTCGACTCGTGCACTTGCACAATGCCTCGAGTGCACTTCGAGTCATTTTACGCAATTACCTCGAGCCATTACAACCTGGCGTAGACAAGTAATCTGCGACTTTTAGACTAGGAATATTGATCATTTCTTTTACCTTACAAGTGTCCAGATGTGGCCTTTCTAGTTTATTTCATGTTCAAGCATAGCGTGGGCTTTAAAACTGAAAATAAATGCTGTTAAGTTTTGTTATATTTCGAATTCGATTAACTCAGTCACTGGCATTAACTGCTAATGAGAGTTACTAGTGTAATAGAGATAGAAATATGAACATAAATATTTTTTATATCAATTTTTTGCTATATTCATAACCATTTCTTTTTGTTTAGCAGACCAATTCCAAACCTAAACCATCTCCTCCGATGTCCAGATCACTTTCTTTGGTGAGTAATTTCGTACGACGCGGTCTAGCTGCGGCTAATTCGTGATATCTCTTGTTCAGAGATCATCGTTAATCGCTGGCTTATCGCTGGAGGAACGGACCTTTGTGACCTCTATGACTTCAATGGGTTTTGACCAAGGCGCTAGCGTACGGGCCATGCAGAAATATGGTCTCGATGAAAAAGAGGTGTTCAGAAAAGTTATATGATTGCGCTTGTATAGACTATTGAATAGTATATTCATGTTGAAATGAACCCGAATATTTTCGGCTGACACTCGTCACGGGTAATCGTCAGCAACTAGTAGAGAATTCAAAAGAACAGCGTATATCAACAATCGTCACACAAAATATGACGTCATCAGCACGAAACCTCGAATACGAGAGCGTTCAATATACTATTTTTAGATGATACACGAACTCTTTTTGTTGACACAGCCTTGGCTGGTGTATTTTGATAATTAAGTCGACTCCAAGGCACACAAATGAAAGTGTGAGCGACCCTTTCCGAGTATACGAAATCTGTCGTCTCGATAATTTTTCGCACAGGCGGGATTATCCAACGAGTGTTTGCCAATTGCAGAATTTATGGCCTTTGATGGTTCCGCATCAATCTTGAGCGGATGAGTTAAGGGTTCATTTCAATATGAATATACTATTCAATTGTATATTGAAGTTCTGTACCTCCAAGAAGCTGTTGTATAGACTACCGAACAAATCTAGTCATCACTACCGCTAGTTGTAAGTTTTGAAAAACGAATAGTTCTAGTTCTTCTGATTGTTGATATACAATATTGTTTTCAATGCTCTACGACAATTTTCTACTGACAATTACCTCTGACGAGTGTCAGCCGAAAATAGATTTCTTTGTTTCAATGTCAATATATTATTGAATTGGATATTGAAGCTTCAAATAAGACCTCCGTAGGCCATCCCCATTTAAATTACCGATAATTTTTGCCAAAGAAAAACAATTCTTTCTTTTCACAGGTGGTGGACCATCTGATCAAAGTTCAACAACTGACGGAACAGGGGTACAAGGTTGCGGTCGTACAAGACGCCCTCGATTTTTATCCCGATGACGCAAAATCGGTGGGAAGATTTTGGATCGACAAATGTTTTCCCTGCTCACCATCACCTTGGCCATTTTCAACCTTTTGCAAAATAGATTACAGTTAGAATGATAGCTACACATTTTTTTCCAAATTGAATTGACTTAATTTAAATTACGTTATTTCTAGAAGAAGTAGAAGCTCTCTTACTAGATTTTCCTACTTTTGTCATTTGTTCAGATATTTAGACCACTTCTACTTCTACCCGACAGTTTTCAGTTTTTGAGGCAAAACCAGTTCTAGAGTTTTTACTTCTTTACTTGCTCGGAAATCGTTACTTGTAATATGTACTTGAGTACCACCTCTTTTCAGTGTTGATGCTCGAGTAGAAGTAGAAGCGCGCCTTGAATTTGTACTCAATTACAAGTAGAAGTAGCAACTCCCGAGACATGTCAACACTACTGCAAGTGGAAGTAGAAATGGAAGATCGTAAAAGTAGCGTACTTGAGTAAGTAGAATTCAATTCCTGATTATAAAGAAATCTATCCGAAATCAAGAAGCGGAGTTATTTGAGTTTTTCGTTGATAATCCAATGATCAAGGATAATCCGAGAATTAGCAACGAAAAACTCGAGTAACTCCGCTTCTACAAGTTGGAATTGACTCAAGCTAATTTGAAAAATTTAAAAAAAAAATTTTCCCAATAAATTGAAAATTTTAATTGGATCTGCGGTACTTGTTAGAATTGAATCAAATTTGGTGTGCAGCGTTTTTTAGGGTAACCTGACAATTTAATCAGTGAATGGCTGGAATCCGGGAAAAAAAGTTATTTTTGAACAGCCCTGATCTCCATGTCTGATCGCAATAACGACTTTGATTTCAGGTGATCAAGTACGTACAGCAAACCAGCCAACTCACAGACATGGGATTCCCAGAGGATGACGTTAGAGAAGCATTAAAACGTCACGATAACGACCAGGCGAAAGCATTGGATCAACTGATGGCCGCGACTTGACCTAAACACGCCTGTACGCAGTTTGAATTGCACTGCCCTGAGAGAGCTTGCCTGAGCTGTCCTCAATCTCCTTCTTGGAATTCGCTCTTATGGCTACTAAGGCTGGGCATAATGATTCGAGTACTCAAAATCCAAGTCGAGCATTAATTCTAGTATTGAAATGACAATACTCTTGCCTCTGACAGTGATGGTATTAACAGGATAACAGTTTCGATTAGAGCTTGACCGATATCCGGGGTTGGAGCCAAGTCACAAGGTTCCGAGTCACAAGCCGAGTCAAAGCTATAAAAGTCGAGTCATTTTCAATTCACCACCGAGTCAAGTCCGCGTCGGTGAGTAGTAGGGTCACCATGCGTCCTCTTTTTTGACTCTTTTTGAAACTGTCCTCGGAGGACGCCCAAATGTCCTCTTTTTTGAAAATCTTGGTTTGGTATAGCTTAAAATTCGACTGAGATACTGAAAATCAGCACTGAAGTAATGCTAAGTTGACCTTTTCATTTTTTTTCTACTCGACCACCTGATGGTGTGAAAGAAAAAACTGTATTTTCGGGAGTTGAGCCAGAAAGTTGACCTTTTCATTTTTTTTTTCAGGATTTTCCTCCGGCTTTGCAAGTTTTAAAATTTTGAAAAAGTGTCTCCTTTTCAGATTTCCAAAATATGGTAACCCTAGCGAGTAGAGGGTCAAGTGCGACTCATAGTGTTGGGACTAGAGTCCAAGTCATTGCGTTAACTGTTCAGTTTTGAGTTCTATCCTGTTCAGCCAACCTTTTTCAACTCTGCTCGAGTGATATAAAACTGTCCACATTCATAATATAATAATTTTCCTCAGTTTTAACAGTTTCCGGCCCTATTTTCCAAGTATCAGGACTGATAGACACGATATCAATAACGTGGTGACTTCACTTTTTGAAGTCACGATGAAACGTCTGTCTTGGCCGTCCTAGTCTCGAGTCATATGACTCGGTTCGATTCAATGCACAATGACTCGAGTACTAGTTGAGTCAATACAAAAATTAACTCTAGTCGAGTCATTTTACGCAATTGAAAAAATGACTCAAGTCGAGTCATTAAAAAATCGTGGTAGCTTGAGAAGAACATTTCGAACTTTCAGCATCACTGAGGTACTGGATTTTGTCCAGCCCTAGACGAACCTTACCAGTACTCTGCAGGCGATTGTATATTCTAGAAAAAAAATTCAGCTTGGATGAAAAACCTCACATGTCGGCAAGGTACTGAAGCTAGCCAATCCTATTGGTGACGTCACTGATGACTAACCCAGCCGTTGACGGCGTTTGCAGTTCGACTTCAATATTTATTCTTCTCGTGTACGCTTTGCGGCTTCTCGCTTTCACTCGATCGCACTTATTCATGCAATAGTAACTCTATGTACTGCCACGGTTGTTCTGTGTGGGGTATGGGGGACTTCAGGTTTAATGTTGCACCAGAGCTGGACAATTAGAAGAATATTGAATTCGCAGAGACTTCGAAGTTGAATGCTGTTCCGATCTGGCAAGAAATACAGCATAGATCAAGTTCAGTTCGTACCAAATCAAAGTTCGCTATCATAACTGCGAGAATGGCAAATGTATCTACATCAAGCTCGGCTCGTTTGACGCGATACAGTTCTGTATCGTTTTCAGGCATTAAATTGGAATTAAAACCAGAGCATGGAAACAATTCATAAACTGGGTCTTCTTCTATGTTTGCTAGCGGTTTCGAGTTATGCTTTCGAGTTATGCCTCGAATCCATCTCAAGGCGTTTCTGTGGCCTCCAAGTCAGTGTCAGCTATTTTTCATGGCCTCGAAACTATCTCAGAGTGTTTCTGTGGCCTTCGAATTATTCTCAGCTCATTTTCGTGGTCTCGAATCGATCTCAAGGCGTTTCTGTGGCCTCCAACTCAGTGTCAGCTATTTTTCATGGCCTCGAAACAATCTCAGAGTGTTTCTGTGGCCTCCGAATTTATCTCAGCTCATTTTCGTGGTCTCAGCCAATGTCCCATGGCCTCGAAGCGCTCTCAGAGCGTTTCTGTGGCCTCCGAATTGATCTCAGCTCATTTTCGCGGCCTCGAATCCATCTCAAGGCGTTTCTGTGGCCTCCAACTCAGTGTCAGCTCATTTTCGTGGCCTCTAAGCGATCTCGGAGCGTTTCTGTGGCCTCCGAATCGATCTCAGCCCATTTTGGTGGCCGCGAAGCTATCACAGCTCATTTTCATGGCCTCGAAGCGATCTCGACGCGTTTCTGTGGCCTCCAACGCAGGCTCAGCTATTTTTCATGGCCTCGAAACTATCTCAGAGTGTTGCTGTGGCCTCCAAATCAATCTCAGCTAATGTTCATGGCATCGAAGCGAACCCAGAGCGTTTCTGTGGCCTCCGAATTATTCTCAGCTCATTTTCGTGGTCTCAGCCAATGTCCCATGGCCTCGAAGCGCTCTCAGAGCGTTTCTGTGGCCTCCGAATTGATCTCAGCTCATTTTCGCGGCCTCGAATCCATCTCAAGGCGTTTCTGTGGCCTCCAAGTCAGTGTCAGCTATTTTTCATGGCCTCGAAACTATCTCAGAGTCTTTCTGTGGCCTCCGAATTTATCTCAGCTCATTTTCGTGGTCTCGAATCGATCTCCAGGCGTTTCTGTGGCCTCCAACTCAGTGTCAGCTTATTTTCGTGGCGTCTAAGCGATCTCGGAGCGTTTCTGTGGCCTCCGAATCAATCTCAGCCCATTTTGGTGATCGATAAGCGATAACAGCTCATTTTCATGGCCTCTAAGCGATCTCGATGCGTTTCTGTGACCTCCGACTCAGTCTCGGCTATATTTCATGGTCTCGAAGCTACCTCAAAAGTGTTTTTGTGGCCTCCGAATCGATCTCAGCTCGTTTTCATGGCCACGAAGCGATCTTGATATGTTTCTGTGGCCTCCAACTCAGTCTCAGCTAGTTTTTGTGGCCTCGAAGCGATCTCTGAGGTTTCCAGTGGCGTGTTGCTGTGGCTTCAAATCAATCGCAGGTCATTTTCGTGGGCCCTAGTCGACGTGAACGTGTTTCTGTGGTCTCAAACATAATCTCAGCTCATTCTGGTGGCTCTTAACCTATGCTAGCTTGTTACAGTGGCCTCCAAATCAATGTTCGGGTAATTCTGGCCCTAAATACGGGAGAAATAGCGCAATTATTTTTAGTTAGAGTGTTTTTTTTCAACAACAGAAGAAATCAACTTGAGATGATTTATTTCCGTAAACCTTCATCGGATAAAAAAACGAAGTAAGCGAAATATGACGTAACACTGTGACGTCGTCCAGTTCACGAAACTTTTCAGTCATCCTCTTAAACTCACGGGCGACTTCAGGTAACATCGAATGCAATACTTATCGTTGAGATATAACATAGTAAAAAATACGACGCACATTGTTACGAAAGAGCAATGGTAACGTTGACGAAGCAACGTTTTAATCGAATCGAATCCACAAGTTCGACGAATATCATCGTCAGAAAGTTCGACGCGAAAACCATGAGTTCGCGGAAACTGGAAATAATTGCTGAGAGGATAAATGCATTTTGACTCTAGGGCAGAGTGCAATGATCCGAGTACTCAAATGTGAATCGAGTATCAACTCTCATGATTTGAGTCGATTATTGATAGGTGAGTTTTTAAAGTACTGAAATTACACTCTCTTTGCCAGTAAGAGTTATTTAATCAACGAAAATTCTAGTTTCGGTACTATTTTCCACTTTGGAACGCTGTAAATGTCGATTGGTCGTGTCGCAGCATACGAAACATGTAATACAAAGCTACTCACATTAGTGGAATTGACAATCTGTGAAGTCTTGATCAACACACAGCGTTGTCACAAAGTGCAACGAAATAGGTATGGTCGAAAAATACCAAATTATCTTTAATGTGATGTAGATGTGGAATTATATTCTTCTTGGAGAATAGAAAGTACAAATCTCAAGCTTCCATGATTGATAATGATTTTTACTCAAAGCCTAATATTCGATCCAGAATCGAATTACTCAGGTACACGGATTTAGCCCAGCCCTAATCGTGACATCACCTGATATATATGATTAGAAGAGCTGGCGCTTGGCGCCAAATTCCGCATTTGTGCATAAAAGACAACAGCCCAGAAACACGCTGGTATTCGGCAATATGAATGCAAAATATTTTGTGAAAATAATAAACTATGTCTTTGGTCTATGGCGGCGGCCTCTTTCGAGCGGCATCGCGACGAATCCACGGCAAACGAAAAGGTACTAAGACGAAACGGTATCGACGAAAATAGCTTGAAGAAAAGTTTGCTTTTTGAGGTTCTCGTGCATCATAATCATCCATTACACGTTTGACTTCTGCGTCGGCGTGCGGTCGGGTTGAAGATTTCAGATCGCTGATGTTTGGTAACGTCGTGTGTTACGTGGAGTGGGGGGAGCCGGCCCGGTTGGCGGTTTTACCCCGCGCGAACAGAACACCCTGTCAAATAAGGCATTGTATTCAGATTTGATTAACTAGACAATTTTCAGGTTTTCCAAATTAGAATTCTGC
>ATSW01019051.1:0-14426 GCA_000444245.1 Botryllus schlosseri
AACCAATATTCGCGGTTTACGTAGAGTTTGAAAATTTTGAATTTGCCCAGAAACGCAAAAAATTTTTTTTTTCAAATTTTTCTGCTAATCCCATGAAATTGTTGGGCTGTCTTCCAGTTTTTCGATGAAAATTCTTAGATTATCCACCGATCAAGGATAATCCCAGAATTATCAAAGAAAAACTGATATAACTCCACTTCTACTGCTTAGAATTGAGTCAAATTTGTTTTGCATAGTCTTTGAAGACAGCCCAACAATTTCATGGGGTTAGCAGAAAAATTTGGGCAAATTCAAAATTTTCAAACTCCACGTAAACCGCGAATATTGGTTGGAATGAATTCAAATTTGGTGTGCGTCGTTTTTTAAGGTAACCTGACGATTTAATCATGTAGCCCGCAAGATTAAGGAAAAAATGTTATTTTTGAACCGCCCTACTGTATATGCAGGTTACATGGAGAATATAGCCCTAGTTACCAGAGATGAGCATGGATTAGGATTTGAAAAAACAGGAATTGTGAAATTTTGTCGGATTTGGATTGGATTAGACATTTTTTTCAGAACGGATTAGGACATAGAAATTTCAAATCCGCTCATCTCTGCTAGTTACACAGAAATAGAATTTGAATACCTGTGGTTGCACTGCTGCATCACTCAAAATGTTTCCGGCCTCGGGAGAAACCAGAATCGCAATATAATAACATGAAGCAATTTAAGGTAATATTTTGGAACCATTTGACTACAGTGCGGCCCGCGAGCAATCCAGACTTTCGAATCCCGCCCACGACGTCAGTTGAGTTTGACACCACTGGTTTAGAGAATAATAAACCACAACCAGATTGATAAGTGTTTTTTATCAATAGTGTGTCCTAACTCGTTACACTGAATGTTGCAATATTTCACAGTGGACGAAGTGATACTGGAAGGGAATAACAAGGAACCGACGCCGGCCAACGCGAGCGAATGCGCGTGCTAACTCTAGTTCAATACGACAAGAAAACTGTTCTCAACCCCTCTTACATATCTGATAAAAATCCCGTGCCTGGAAATATGCGACAATCCAAAGCGCCGATGACAATGAAATCATGTGTCACGCGAAGGCTGCTTTCCGGATACGTAACTTGTAAAGTAACTATATCAGAACGGTTTTAGCGAAATATTTTTCTTTCTCTTGTTATCTAGTCGTACTTTCATGTGCTTGCGAACGTGCGGAGGTTGACGGCGCTACGTCACTCTGCATTACACACGGTATCCACCCTACCTGGTTGAGAACGTTAACGGCCACACTCTATTTTGTTACAGATTGAGGCTAGTTTTGAATTTTTGACCAACGACGCTCTCTCTGTCATTGTGTAGCACTACTGATAGGCCTACACGTGCCGTAACAAGCGGGCGCTTGCAAGTGATAAATACAAAATAGTTTGATACATGATAAATGATCAATGTGCCAAACCTGTCTATCGTGGATAAAAACTTCAGTAGATATTGATATCTATTGTCACATTTTTCATTTCGGATTGTGTCACAATGTCTGCAATGATGTGTTCTCTTGCGGCGGACGGTTAGCAGGTTATATCGTACTGGGAAGGCCGTCTCTACTGTCGTCAAATAGTTTCTCAGCTTTGTTTCTTCGTTATACGCTAATTTCGTAAAATAACTGTTACTACAGATAGAATTGGTAGCAATTTAACATAGCTTTATAACAGGATATATGAAGGCCATGTTTTGCTTATGTGGCGACATATGTTACTACTTGTATCTAAAATGGCAATGGCCTATTTCTTGGGTTTCTTTTTGCTGTCTACGGACAGACTGAAAAGGGACGCGTGTAACGAATTATTTAACATATTTTCTCATGTAGGTGGTAAATTGTAACCACTGCGGTACTGCATCAGCGACATTTGTATTGTCCGTCTTGCATTGTAATAGTGCTTGTGTAATGTGGTAACCATTCATTTTGATCTAACGGGGTTTGAATGTTCTTCAACATATTCTCACTGATCTAGCACGGTTATTTTGATGCAATCTACCAACGTTGTGAATTTCAATGCATGTTGCCGAGTATATTTATATACTATATGTCCAGTTATATGTTCTGTACCCTTCCTTGTCGGAGTTCGGATGTTGGATGTAACAATTAACTGTTGTCTACATTTACAATATATGTATTTACTTGCAGTATCAACTATGTGCATTCCTATCACCGGTAGCGTGTCTTCTGAGGAATTACAGATGTCTCTGTAGATCAGGCCTGTGAATGATACATAGCACACAGCAACAAAAAGCAGTTATGAATGAATGACTGATATTATAAATATGCATTTGGCACATTGCCTACAATTATTGACTACGTATGAATATATATAATTTATCAAAAACTCGTGTTACAAAAATATGAGAATCACTCGAAACTATAATTCTCTTTAATGCCAAGTTCTGCCAATGTCATTCCAGTGGTGCCGAAATAGACTTCTTTTCCAACTTTATTCTCCATGGCGGAACCGATGTTAGCTTTTTTTCGAGTGGATCTACGATGACAATATGTTCAAGATGATGGAAGTTATAACGAATCAAATAGGTGCCATCTCTAAATTCTCTCTTTACTCGATAGATACAGCATGCAGCTTACAATGGATCGACCAACAGACATTAAATCGAGTAGCTAGCTACTAAATTGTATACACACCCCAAGTAGAGTGCAACAACACATTTAAGGTAGTACATACTTTTGCTGACGGCGATGGATCTTGGAGCTGGAAAATGAAGTTGTTTTCTTCGGCGACTTGGTATTAGCTTTGGCGTTGGTGGCAGCATGGGACTTGAATTGTTGCGAACTGGCATCTGGGAAGAACTCGGGATTTCCGATAATGCCCTTCGGCAAAATTTTAACGCTATCCACGTGAGCATCTCCGCCAGACATCGCTTCTTTCAAAGTTTGAACGGTAAAATATGAGGCAATCTCTTCAGGCGATGGGGTGACGCAGTTTAGGCGATCTGTGGATGGAATTAAAGGAATTGTGAAATGTGCCGAGATAGCATAGTGGTTTTGTGCATAGCCGCAACACCAATTGACTATGTGTTCGAGGTCGTCTCCAGAATATCTCTCCAAGTGCTCAGGGTTTATCTACTCTCCTAGCCATGCTACAAGTCGGCAGATACGGAAGATAATGAAGAATATCGACCAGGTGTAAATGACCAATGTAGTCGAAGCCACGAATACCACAAAAACGATACTAGTCCGCAACCAAAATACGTTTACGTTGTAAAAATACTACAGCAATACAACAAGATATGATTTGAGTTTGATGTCAACATGTCTAATTCTGATATCTGAAGCTTCCATTACCTTTAATTCGAAGACATTCGCCCTTGTGTCTCTCTTCCCACGCCTTGAGTTTACAAGATCGGCTACAATAGTATACTTCCTTACATCGTGTACACGGAGTCAAACGAACACCAACAGAACGGCCGCATTCATAGCAATAGCGAAATAATGGTTTTCTAAACAAAGATACACATGAACTAATCAGTATATATAAAATTTTGAGAAAGCGGCATCCAATTTATTCAGATCGCACGTAGTGGTACTGTAGTATGATCAAGTCTACTAACATCCAAGACAACGCCACAGTACAAGGATTTTAAATATTTCTATGCTTTACAATTAGAGTTATAGAGAAGGTATGACAGAAATTGTGCTTTTGGCATATTTCTAATGATATCCATAATAAGACGATCTTACCTAATAGGACCAGATCCTTTTCTGCCTCTGATGGTCTTGGGTTTACTAGGTTTCAAACCAATTTCCGAGTGAGAACGTAAAATTCTACAAATTGAAAAAAGATATGTAATGCAATAAAATTTGAACCCTACTTATGCGGTGGTGAATTGGGGATCTCCTCAATAATATCTGAAATATTGTGACTGAATGGAAAAGAATGTAAAGTACCCAATAATAGGTACCTTGTCTGTCACCAAGAGATTCTGACAAGAGTTAGAAGGTCATAGTAGTTTTGAACTAGGTAAAAGCAAACCAACAGCCTGGTATATTAAAGGACATCATACAATGAATATAATTGCACATAGAGAACGAAGGTCAGCTACGATATTTTAAAAATTATCATCTCTACTTATTCTATTTGAAATGGGACTAAAATAGTACCAAATTCTAGTTCCGATAAAAGATATATTGATATTGCTAATTGACATATTTATCCAGCCATAATTATCAGTAGCACATGACATTGAATAAAATTATAAGTATAAATATACAAGGTGGCGATGTCACATATACTTTGTCTATGTCATTATATATTTTGACGTTGGGTAAGGGTAGAGTTTGGTTACGTTGGGTTACTGAACCACCACACTAACCTAACCAAATCATCCCTTTACTTAGCCTAACCCAATCTTACGCAATACCTGACAATAATATATGATGACATTGTCAAGAGATAAGGATGACAAAGCCTACTTATATCCATCCTAAATTTATACATATCATATTTCTAATTTCTCCAAGAAGCAAAAGTAATTTCTTACGTGCCACTGTTTTTGAACTTACTCTGAATCTGGTCTCGTAATTTTCGAGTCCACTTTGTCCTTAATAAAGCTCGCTGCGTTTCGCGGAGATTCGATTAACGCTGGTAGAGGAGTGCTTGATGATGGAGCTGCCGATAATTTTGCTCCCGCCCCGGTATAAAGGAATTGCTTGTTCCGGCTTGGGCTCGTACCTGAACGTTGGAAAGAGTCATAATGCGATGGCCAAGATGCCTGTCTTGGGGCTTTGCAAGGCTATTGCCAGAGCCGGCATGCCATCGGATTATTATTTGAGAAGAATTCTGCTCCCCTTTCCGCTTTACAGTGACCAATTCCAATAAAAGCCTGTATTCACATTTCGAGATCGAGGCATTCATTGTCATGACTTTGAATCAACCCTCATACTCCGAAAATTCAATTTGACTCGAATTGTGAGTAGACTCGTGACTTGAGTGAAAATGTACGACTCGAGATGACTTCTGACTCAAAGGTAGTGACTTGATCCCAGCACTGAGTCAAACTGAAAGAAGGATGTGACAAATAAAACTGTATTTACCAGTGAAGACTTTAAAGTCACTTAGACACCTTCCTATGTTATCACTGTACCTCAATCTTGTGATATTTTTGAAATGATAAAATTATTAACAATAAACCCAACAACTGAAATCAAGATGCCCGATAGATTTGGTATCACATTATAAAGTTACTGGCTCCCATCGAGTGCTGGTCTAATACGCTTGCTATTCTTTTCCGTATCAATATCGTTGCTGAGATATACTATCTCACAAAAGCTCTGATTAAGAACGGTCCCTGCCCTGGCGATAAAAATCCAAGACTTATCCCGACCGCCACACTATCGTTTCAAATACCTGCCCTGACTGCACTTACTCTTCTTCCTCGCACTCTCCGAAATCGAGGTCCGAAGCGCTGTCTTCCGCTAACTCGTCGTTCACAATATACTTTCTAAGCTTCAATTTCTGATCGCCCTGATCCATGTCCTGCCACAGTTTTTGAAGTAGCACTTTCGCTGAGACGGAAATCGAATAAAAGCATGAGAGCGGCAATCTTGAACCGCAACAAAGAGAAGTGTTTGTCAACCTACTAAATCATAGAGCGTAAGAGAACACTTGAAAGGTCCTTGAGATTTTGAGTAGGCCTACTTTTCCAATGGAAACTTGTTAAGCGGGTCGTATATTCGAATACTTTCGCACTTACTTCTGATGCCGTATCTCGACTCCTGTCGCAATTTGTCTCGTTCTTCTTTGACGGCAGCTTCGCGAAGCAAGTTACCGAAATGAGAGAGCAACTTTTTTCTAGCGTTATACGTATCTCTCTCCTGTGAAATAATCAAAGTCGGGTGCAAAGTGGCCATTAAGCATATGCAAAAAGGCAAAAATTTCAAATGCAGATATGGTAAACCAATGCTTTCGTCACACCGATGGTGTAAAGATACTGGTATTTTTCAAATGTTTCATTGCTTAAGCCATCTGCCTTAATTATTGACGTCATATTTGGCGATGCGACAGTTGATATACAATGTTCTCTACTGGTTACTGACAATTAGCCCGATGAGTGTCAACCAAAAATATTACGGTTTATTTCAATATGGATATATTATTCAATGTCTCATTACAGAATTCAAACGTCGACCAATACAAATGAGGACAAACCTGACTGTATCAATTCATTTTACCCCATATTTTCACTGTATCGGAATCTGGTGGTGTTTTGAAGCGATGATAGTGAGATTGAAGTGAGCAAGTTGTGATGAATACATTGATAAAATATGAGCAATAAATTACTTGATAGATTGGCATACCTGGTAAGTAAGCGCATGATATGGAGTATGCGCTATCCTGGCGTCTTTTCCGAACATCCAATGGGCGTAGTCCACCACTGTGCCAGAGGCTTGCTTCGGTCCAAATATAATCGGCGACAGCATACTGGCGCCATTATTCACCAATGTATCCACCTTGGAAAATATGACAAAATGAAGTTTGAAACTACAAGTTCCCAGACCAAAAGTGTACGGTACATGTTCAATTCCTCGGATGAGATGCATTTAAAAAAAAATAAGTGCAAGTTTCAAGACATATTAGATGAAGGCAATATCACCGTCGTCGTTGTTAAATGTCAGTAGGTAACAGATAAATAGAAACACCTACGGCATGGTTATGAGAAGCGCTTCAAGTCATCATGTAAGAATGACCTGATAAGTAAGATTAATCGCAAAGGTAAATGCAGGCACTGAATCTGATGCTAAACACTCATAAAGCGAATTCCCTATAGGCTAGGGTTGCCATACGTCCGGAATTTCCCGGACATGTCCGGAATTTCACTGAAAAATCTGCGTCCGGGAGGAATTTCTAAAATATGCCTAAATGTCCGGAATTTTGAAGGCTTGAATCAGACTCAAAAGATTTTCGTAAATCAACATAAACAATATAATTTTCAAGCAGATTTATGCTATTCAAAATTGTTTTTCGCGCCGCACGCGAGTTAATGCAACGTATAATGATATTTATGGGCACCAGGCACCACTATGTTCCACTCCATTCCTGTATAGTGTATACCAGGGGCGACCAACCCGCGGCCCGCGAGAAGGTTTTGAGTGGCCCACGACCTTAATTCTCGAAATTAGTTATAACACGAAAAATTAATTAACCAGTTAATTTATTGTGAACTGGCGAGGCAAACTAAAAATTCGATTAGTCTGACCACGGAATGTATGATGTTGATGACTAAAATGTCAGTTCCGACGCATTGACGTAGCTATAGGGGCCAGCCACATTTTCCGTAGATCTTCGTATATGACCAAACAGTATGATATTTCGTGGCCGATTTATTTGACTTTATATTTTTCTTAGAACTTCTCGCGATTAATTGTCACTCGATTTCTTTGTTTTAGTATTGGTACCCACCTGAAGATTAAAATTAAAAAATACGCCCAATTTACAGAATGGAGTATGACTATATTCGAAATTATGAGAGAACGTGTCGTCCAACATGTTCTAGTCTGCGATGGCAGAAAGATCGTTGGCGATAAAACCTTTGCGCAAAATGTTAGATGCATATTTGCCGAAGCCCGAGATATTAGATATTTATATGCCCAAGAACCGATTAATCAGGTCCTTGCCAAATGAGCCTAGCGGTATATAGATTCGACTCGCAATATATGCAAGTGACATTATTATTGACGGAATACGTTCATAAACTTTTAGAAATTTTCGCAGCGGTTGGGACCTGAGTGCACTGCACACTGACTTTTCATGACACAATTGTAATCGATTTTGGCGCGTTATAAGTATTGTTCTCGCCGTTACCTAACACATGGTTATATTAACTACACGTGGCCCGCGCAATGGTTCGTAAATCTCATGTGGCCCTTTGGCCGAAAAGGTTGGCCGCCCGTGGTATATATACTTATACAGTCGATGGGCATTGCTTTGCTAGTGTGACGTCATATTGACGGTCAATGTGTCACACCTCATTTTGAAATCCGCTAGTGGGCGCTAAAGAGTGTCCGGAATTTGTTTCACAAAAATATGGTAACCCTACTATAGGCATCATACATCAATGATTGAATCAAGAAGTGGCCATATTGGAAACCATCATTTGATCAAGTACATTTGATGATGTATGTATGTTTGGATATGTTTAGAAATCGGTATCAATAACAAGCATAAATCAACCCTGAATAGCACTGTGTTGTGAACGTAAATAAAACTTTACAAAGAGAAAGTGTGCTGAAGTTAGGTTATTCTTTGTTTGATGAGATGGTTTTCAAGTCCTGTTGACACAACAATAACGCATAGGTGGCTGTGGATGTGTAATACATTAAGGATTTAGAATTCGGATATGTTAATTCAAACTTTTTTTATAGGATAATCCTTGAGTTTACAGATTTATTGAAAGAGTTTGTTTTTATGCCAAAGAAATGTAATTTAAGTTCATGAGCAGTGAAAGAGACAAACAATCCAAATCTTCATCTACTTACAAGTCTGATCCTGTCATCAGGAGACCGCCGATGCTCGTACTGTGTGTTTGCAGCGGCGCAAAGCGCGTTACCGACACCGTGTTTCAATGGTAGACTCGCATCAGCACTTCAGTAACTCTTCGATCGCCTGTTAGTAGAGAGAGCAAATGCAAAAAGCGTCACCATAAATATAAATATCCTTACACATCGAATAATCAAATATCAAGACTATGCTTCGAAATTCAGCTAGATCTTGTCTTGTCGGCAAGGAAACGATACAGATATGAGGCTGTATCATTTTCGATAAAATTAAAAGAGAGCTATATTTAAGAAAGACGAATACAAAAGTCTATACTCACATCATGACATTCATTGCAAGAACATATTGACTTGTCGGGTGCCTAGCATCAAGAGTTATCGGCACACAAAAATGATTTGAACAGAGAGGCACGCGTCTCTCGAGTTATAATAAATGTATTCTTACAATAGATGTTGTGATGATAGCAATTTTCAAGTTCTGTACCACAAACTACTGACTATATGTAAGTACAGTTCCAAAAAATAACACGCGTCGTGTCCAGTTACGCTCCACGGCGACATTGTTCGGGATGCTGGTATTTTGCGATTTGGTCGATGTCATCTCAAATTGATAACCCTAAGAGAGTGTGCCGTACAGACAGATTTAACTTACCAGATCATTGCCAGAGGCAACGGCCAAGGAAAGTGGGGAATGTCCGCTCCAAATCACATCAGGATCGGCGCCATTTTCCAGCAGTTCACGCACGACCTGACAGGCTAGCTAAAAATCAAAGTATTTTAGAAAGGTGTGTAAATTACTTCCAACTTTCCGTGCTCGAGATTTACAAGTAGGCTAGGACACAACGATGGTGGGCCATATTTAAGAACGTTGTTGCTGCTTTTCTGCGTTAGAACCAGTTATCCGGTCTTTTTCATAAATACGCCGTATGAACAGTTGGAATAAATACCAGTCTGTTATAGCTACCTTATAATCATCGTCTCTGTCACAGGCGATATGCAGCGGCGTTCTCCCGCCTTCTTCAACGTCCTTCAAACCTTCACAGACCCATTGCGTTGACCCTGCCTTCTTCAGAGAAGATATGTCGCTCATGATGTCCTGAATAAATTGATATTGACTGATTTCGAAGTCAGTACATGGCGTCTGTCTGCTGATAAAAGCGACGAGCCAACAGCATATAGACACAGCTCCACCGCTTGATTTTACTTGCTACCAAAGGATTGCGCACTGTGCAGGGATGTGGTGGTATCTTATATATTTTGAATGAGTATTTTGTTTCTGATGGTTTGAATTAAACATTCAGGATTGTAAAATTTAACATAGATTTCAATGATGACCAATATTGCAATTTCGTACATATGCCTAGATTTAATATCCACAGAAATGACAACATTGCTCCCCACCAATAACATATCTTGAATATTTGGTGATGAAATGACATGATAACAACTTCGGGGTAAGTAAATATTATAGGATAAGCTGACAAAGATCTCATGACAAAATCATTTCAAACTTAATTTACGCCAAAACATCGAAAAGCATTTCCAAACTAATGTTTTGTGATTTCGACTGATACTGCTATTATTGACACATTTATGGTGTTGAATTCTTCACCATTCTACAGAAACCTACAAGTTTTGTGAAGCTGCACAAGAAAGAAAACAGATCTAGAGTGACAGGAGGTACAAATCCACTTTATGATGCCTAATTTCGGACTAATTATATAATTTATTGTGATGGTAAATTAATAGCAATGTAAAACGAATATATTAGTTTGAAAACACAGTACAATATTTCATTGTTATGAAAAGACAGCATAGGCTGACACGAGATTCAGATATTCCTGCTTACCGATGCATTAGTTTTATCGTGGCTAACGTCGTCATCCTGGGCAGTGGCGTTTGGATTGCTTCCTGCCTTCAGCAGAAGCTGTACGGCAAGGACCCCTTCTTTACCAGGAATAGCGCAGGCAATGTGAAGGGGAGTGAATCCTCCAAGCTGAAAGATATTTTATGATATGAGCAATGAACATATTATATTATACATGAAATATTGCTTGTAAGTAGTGAGTTTATCTACTAAGTGCGCAAAATGTAGCATACCATATTCAAAAGAAATATTTTCAAGAATGGTGTATACATGAGACTGCATATTGTTTTCAGGGTTGTGGATCGCGAATTCAAGCCCTGATAAATTTCCAGTCTCACCAATTTTGAAATCCTTGCCTCAGTCGAAGCACTTTTCCATAGCAGCAAACGAATTGTGTCGGTATCCCCGGCTTTAACGGCGAAAAACAGAGGATACATGGGAACTCCGCTTTTATTGGGACTGGCGCCACGTTGAAGTAGCAATTCGATCATCAGTCGTATCTCCTCGTGCCTGGGGTATCACGTTATCAAGTGAATGTGAAAGCATAAGGTTATTATAAACATACTCTGCTTTCCATACTGCGAGAGCCCCTGCCGTACCGAGAGAGATTGCCTGTCCGTCGCGCGTCGACATGCCACTGACAGCGCGTTGATTTCTACTAAGTAACGTGGCGGTGCGATCCACAAGATCTTCGGGTACATCCAGGTAGAAATCGATGAGATTTTTTCTCGAGGCGAGGCTGTTATCCACTGTCAAGAAAAGTTATGTCCCTTGTTGTAAAGAAGTTGAATATTGCAACGGACAATACATTCAGATTTATTCACATCGGAAACGACAGCCAATAAATGCAGTTTTGAAATTAAAAATTAAATAAACAAGTATGGCCGAAAAACAATATTAAAAGTGATGTATAAAACGACAATGTTAACACAACTAGAAATTGGCTATTCTATAGAGCCAAATATATATATATATTTTTTAAGGTAAAGAAATCTCAAAGCATTTTCTCTTCATAACTGCTAAAACTTAAGGACTCACGTAAACAGAACGGCCGTCTGAATTGAAATGTTGACTGTGTAAACTACTTTTAATCGCAATATTACCAATAGCCTGCTAATACACACATATTGCTGTTTATAGATGTTTTGTTGGGGCTTCGGAATATATTCGCATGCAAAAAATTCATTTTCTTAGAAACTTAGAAGATATGAGGAAGCTTATGAAGTTTATGTATCAGTTCCATTGCGATCAATGTCCCTCAAATTTCAAGGACTACTTCACCTCCGAAACAAAAGCGCACAAGTAGGCTACAGCACACGCGCGTCAACGAAGAACAACTACCATATGATCAGGACTGAATACAAGGAAACGCATTGCTGTATCAAGTATGCCGGACACCAATTGTGGAACAGCATCTCGCCGGCTATCCGACAGTCGTCGAGAATGTCCGCATTCAAGTCGAAATACAAGCAATTTCTTCTAAATCAATACTAGCCAGTCTTCAGGATTATCGGACCACGACCTAACATCGACCTCGCCCTCCGCCACATGCCACCCCGTTTTGTCGCTTGCGTCTTATATTCTCTGCATTACTTTTCATTCAGTGTGCATGCCTCTTATTTACTTCGCCTAGGCTAAGGTGGGTGTCTGATCTTAATGGCTACTCCAAGTTGTTTCGACACCTTCCTATCTTTTCATTGTATCGCAGTCCTGTGATGTTTTGAAACGATGAAAATATTAATAAACCTGATTGATTGATTGATTGATTGATTTTCTCGTGCGATATACATAACCGCTATTCCAGTTTAACTTCAACGTGAACTGCTACATAGAAATGACTGTATAGGTTGGACGTTATATTACTAAAATGATATCGATGATGATGATGATGATATTGGTGCTATGTATGTTACGGTCAGACCCAAAGGTGTTGTTGGAAGCGTTATGCGTTATTATTACATTCGCCACCACCTATCTTTGTGTAAACCACGGATTTTAGAGACAAGGCAGTGTATTTCAAGAAATGCAGCCACATTCGCTTTGAAATACTAAACGTCCTCCCAATTTCTAAATAAATAGTATGATGTTGGTTTCAAGAAAGGTCATTTTGTTGCTGTTTATCACTAGCCTACAGTTAGTATTTGCACAAGACAGATGACGCTTGCACGGTAATGGAGCTAAATTTGAACTAAAACTTAGGGGGTCCGCGGGGGTCCGTAACGGTCCAAAGGGGTACGCAAAGACAAAAAGGTTGAGAACCACTGCCCTAAACCTTACCCCAATGCAACCCTAACCCTAACTTTTCCTCATAACAATATTATGCTCAAATACCGCATACCCGGTGTCACATGCTACTGTGTTGCATGCTCAATTGATCATATTATATCCACTTACATCACACAACATGACGACATTGTTTAGAGGAACTACCTACATTCGATTTACAAAAGTAAGCTTACCCGATTCCGTTTGAAAGCTAAATTCCGATGCCTCGCTCTCATCGTCACCCTTGTCACTCCCGTCCAAGTCACCTTTCCTGTTCTTCACATTGCCGTGCCTCCCAGACGAAATCTCCCGGTACCTCGCCTTAATCTTTAGGTCGCTCTTACAATATTCCATCGCGGCTTTCCTGTCCATACCAGACACGGGAGAAGAGACACGCTTACACGATCCCGACTCTTCAATCTCTTCGCGTTCGTCGAATATCGGCGAATGAGGTATGCTGCTGCTACCGCCTCTCATACTTCTCTTGCCGCCTTGTCGTAAGTATATCGGCAGAGTGGTTTTGTTGAGTTTGTTGAGCGCGTTGTCGGCGATGTATCGCTCTGCGATGTTTTCTTTAAAATGATCGGAAGGGTAGTAAAACACAAAACACGCGTTTAATGCCGTCACCCCTTCGTCGTTGACTTGGTCAATGTCCGCCCCCATATCAAGCAGCAGATTAACGATTTTTGTGTGACAATTTATGGCAGCTCCCAGTAACGGAGTGTTGCCAGTGCTATCGCACACGTTAGGGTCGACGAAACCAGACCGTAAAACGCTGTACACAGTTTCATTATCGCCGGTAGCAGCTGCTTTTATTAATCTTTCAGACATTAACTCTAAAGGCCCCTTTTCGGAAGGAAATGTGTCTCGAGAGCTGCTGTCTATCTTTAAAAGTGTGTCGGCGACAGTGTTAGCAGCGTGTCTGTGTCTGTACGTCTGACATTGCGCGTCCATCAAAAGCGGGGTGTTATTTTTGGCTAGCAGGAACGCGGTGGAATCGTTCTTTATCGAACTGTAATTCTTTTTGAAAAAGGATTTCTCGATGGCCTCACGTAAGTTGGAGGTCACCGGCAAGTGTTCGAAATCACGGCAGTACTGCTCGATGCCCGCGGGAAGAAAATTCTCGTCTTTGTAAACTGCGTTTTGTAGATTTTTCCCGCCGAATCGGAATATTCGTTCGGCCGCTAAATTCTCGGCCGAGTCTCGGCTGTCTTGGCCGTCGAGGGTCATCTGTTTGACATGTTCGGCGGGAAAGTATTGGTACTCGGGGTGATCGGAAATTCTGAAGACATCCTCCACTTCCGAGCACACTCGGATGAGCTTGTCCTTGTGCCAGATACCGATTTCTTGCACGCCACGGTCGTTGTAAGTCATAATCCCCGGCCCGCAACGCTCTCCTTTTTTGTAAAGTCCTTCGAAGGTGTCTCCGTTGGCGAACGTCATTTTGCCGTATCCTTCCTTCCTGCCCATGTAGAAAGTGCCGTGAAATTGCGACCCGTCCGGCCAGCGGTAGTTTCCTGTTCCGTGACGGTGGTCTTTGAAAAATTCTCCTTCATATTCCTGAACATAAATACATAGGGTGCGTGAAGCAAGCGGACTCTCAATAAATTAGAACTATTTCCATGTACGCAACACTTCGAGAAGTGATTCCCAACGGCGTACTTCTATTTTTCGAGTAGGGGTTAAACCCGCTCAGAGGCCAAACGCCAGACGCCAAACGCCGAGCGGCGGCCGAATGTCTAT
>ATSW01019168.1:0-10481 GCA_000444245.1 Botryllus schlosseri
TTTTAATATTTAGGAGCGCTGTACACTGTAGAGATTATCGACGGGACCAAAGTTTTGATCAAGTCGGGAGAAATAAACCGGTGTGGTAACGTAGCATTCTGTGAACGCAGCGGGATAGCTAAGCGAGATCAAACGAACATCAATCATAAAACACATTCCCAAACCGACCATAGCACAACCTTTGCCACTGAAACAGCTGAAGCTGTTTCCTTTTCTGAAATATTAAATTAAAAGTCCTCGTGTCTTTCCAATTTGGACAAAAATCGAGAAAGTTATTTTCGAGAGATTTCAATTTAGAACCTTTGATCGTTTGAAGCGATACGCAATGGACAAAAAAAATCTAATCTAATGCCACCAAAGTAGTCACCAATTAGATAGCCCGCACTGCTGGCTCGATAGTTTCAAACTAATTTGAAGATATCTGCTCCGTTTTCAGGGGCAAAGGCGTGATTTACATGTAACTCACTCTTTTGATGTATGTAAAACAAAATGGCGGTTTAAAACTAAGATGCCTTTTCATGGAATTAAGCCTCTCGCCGCTCAGCAATGCCTTGTGGACTGTCATTTTTGATGTGACACACAGCTGGAAGTACCTAGCTTTATTAAGCCGGGATCTATCTATCGGTGTGCCCGGTGTGTAACAAGTCCCTGAGGCTCAACGCGCTATCATATTTCAACTTCGAGTTGAATGGCAATGGCACACGTTGCACGAAAACTGACATTGCAAATAGGGTTTGCATGACAGGCCGAGAAGGACAAATAACAGTGGAACATATCTATCATAAGCGAGTGCTCTCTCCAGGCTGCGCATCGTTTACGTCAAATCAATCGCGACCACGATGGCATATGGCATATGCGCCCAACTTGACTGCGACAGAGAAGTATTGATGTAGGGTGATGTCATGTGAAGTCCCTAATAACTTGGATTATCATGTCGCGAATGAATATTGTTTGATTTTGATGAAGGCTTTCCTCCAGGGTTATGTAATCGTGCATCACTGCACTGAACATTGTTGCGAGACAATTCGCGATCTGCTGTCATAGGACGGCTACAAGACTGTGACCTACAGTCTGAGCTAGTTCAAAAATGGTAAATTGCATACTATTATAAAAATGGACTAGTTATTCCCAATATTTTCATCATAGTATTACCAACACAATATCCCCATTACAAACCAGCTTGCGTGTGTAACAAACTCTCTGGTAATAAAAGTTATATTATTTCACCATGTAATATTGATTCGAAATTGAAATACAATAGAACCTGCATCTCCGTTATCGCCTTCTGTGGTCTCGTTCTCCGTGTCACATCCTTTCGCTCGTAAAATTCTACTGATTGCACTTACAGTTGGGGCAGACGCTCGATCGCAAAGCATGTCCTGCAACACATAAATTCTGCATCAATCCGATGGGATTGCAAATTTCTGGACAGAGTTGTATGAAGCGGCCGGCGAAGAACGTTTCACGAGTCTTGGATAGTTGTCCATTCCAAACACGCCGCCTGTCTAGCCCATTTACACGTGTTTGCCGACTGCGACGGTGATGATTATTTTGACTAGAGATAATTTGCGTCGTTTTGTAAGCGAATTTCAGGGATATTTTGGAATATTATAATCCTGTACAGTAACGACGGAGATAGGCAAATCGCATTTAAGAGAACGACACTTTCAAACGACTGAAGAGCATGAAATGCCTTGCCTTATTTTAATCTGTTCTTGCAATTCACAAGATTTTTCCCACAAGATATGACTGGACATATATTTCTCAATATTCTGCATTGGCGAATCTCAATCACAAAGAACTGCCAAATTTAACTGTCAATCCCTTGAAATTGCTAAGTTGCCTAAAAGAACAATGCATAACAATTTTCGCTCACTTCCAACCGGTAGAAGCGAAGTTATTGCAGCTGAAAGTTTTGAATTTGGAAAAATAGCATTGATGGTGTATGGGTAATCCCAGAATTATTGATCAAAAACTCTAATACCTTCGCTTATACGGTTTGGAATTGCGTCAAATTTCTTTCGTATTGGTTTTGTGGACAACTTAACAATTTGACAGGGCCGACAGTAAAATTTGAAAAAAAAAATTATTACTAAATTCAAAAATTTTAATTGGCTATGTGGCGGCATCTGCTGATTGGAATTGAGCCAAATTTGGTGTGCAGCCTTTCTTAGGCAACCTATAACAATTTAATCAGTGAATCTCCGAAATCTGGGAAAGAAGTTATTTTTGAATAACCCTACTGCACACTGCACAGATAGTCATTTTCAAAAATGCGTGTGGCTTTGTAATAAATGTTTCGTATCCTCTTACCGACAATCTAGGATTGGTGGCTTCCACAGCATACAATACTATTGAGACTAGAATTTCCGTTGACAAGTTAACTGTGGCAAGTGGAAGTATTCGAAAAAAATATATGTCTCACAACTCGATCTGAGTCAATGGCATTTACATTCGATTCAGATTCAAATATTCGAATCATTGATATTAATTAACAAAATCATATTATGGCGTTTATAATAACTCGAATCATTGTACCCAGGTAACCCAGCCCTTGTCTTCGACCACTTATATGCGCGTATAAGAATAGCATTACAACCTGCGGATTAATAGGGTCATTGATTCAAAATTGATTTTCTGGTTAGAAGTCTGCGACAGAAAGTCGATTCCTAAATTAAACTACCTGAATTTTGGGGCATAAAAATATTAATCCATATGGGTCTGGATTCGGTCTGCTTCAGCAATGAGCAAAGCCTGGAGAAATATTGACGGGTTGTTTTATATTTGTTTGTTTTGTAGGTATTCAGGGTTTGTTTGTTTGTTTTTGAGGTATTGATGGTGTTTGTCGACTATTATGGTCATTTACACCAGGCCGATATTCTTCATTTTTATTCCGTAACTGCCGACTTATAGCACGGCCCACATCTAGGCTTTTTAAGACACCGCTTACACGGATGAAATGGCGAGGAGGAGCCTAGATAAACCTCCAAGACTTGTGCAGGTATTCTAGTGTCGACTTTGGTCAGACTCGAACCCGCAACCCCTTGGTGTTGCAGCTGTGGATTATATCACTACGCTACCTCGCCACGACGGGATGGGTTATGAACTTATGATTCACTTCAGGGCATACAAGTCATCTTGATTTGAATATCCAATACAACCTCGGAATACGGTAATACTTTCGTTGACTATAGTTGGACTGATCATGAGGTAGAGTCTGTGAAAGTGATTTTACCTTGATCAGCTGGTCTCTAATTTCCCAGCTAAACATCGTCGGATTTTCTTTTTTATATTGCTCTATCTTGGATTCGATTTCGGCGTTACTGACTTTCGGCTTGCTTCCACCGATAGCTCCCGGTTTTATGGAGCCGGTTTCTTGATACCTACAAACACAGGCGATAAACGTTGAACTAGGTCAAGTCTTGTAATAAGAAAAAAGGCATTGATTATTTTTAAAGCGTTGTGGAGAGGCGAAAATATTTTGCTTACCGGCACAGAATCTTGCTGACGCATCCATGCGAGACTCTGAGTTGCCTGCTTATCATACAAGGCCTGATTCCGGCGGCTGCCATTTCCACAATCTTGTGCCTCACGTGATTCGGTAGCGGACGACCGTTGATGAACACCCCGCCCAGTTGATTAACCCGTCCTTGTCCTGTTTGATACGATAGTTGTGAATACAATTCCAGTCCTCCCATATTGTGTCCGTAGAAGTAGAACACAAGGCAACAATCCTCGCTATGGCATAACAGAAGAGTGGATCCAGCAAGCATTTGATGTGGAAGCGACGCTTCACCTGTTGCCCGGCGGCGGATGGTAGATTTGCGGCGAGCCTTACCAATCGTGTTATATTACCATTTGTAAATAATGATCAATTACGTGTCGGTATCAGTTTACAGTCATGAAAAATTACGTCGGCTACCAATAACTAAAGTTTAGAGTCCGCGTATAATCGCTTTGAATCATACAGCGCCGCAGATGTGAAGACCTTTGCGCTGAAATTCGCGAAAAACGTACCGGCATTTCCTAATCCAGCCTATCGAGACAGACGAATCGCCAGAATTAACTTATGGCGAGAAACCAAGTTCCGCTACGACAATAACACCGCGGTACGACAAAGAAGACACAGATTCAAGGGAGGCATGTGGAAACGGAAATAACAACACTAAAAACGTCAGCCTGACAAGTCATAAAACTACTGTGCCTTTGCTCCTGATCCGCGTTTTCAATATTGTCAAACAGTTTAATAAAAAGCGTATCAAATGGGTAATGAGAGTTGGTCTATTTCCCCACAATTTTCACGGTAGTGCGACGTGAGATTCTCACGGATTTCCTAATGATCCGCAATGTACCCGCGATTGCTTCTGATAATTAGCCACTGTTGAAATGATCCAGACGTCTGAGGCGAAACCAATCGTCTAAGCAGGTTAGTGTGGCAATTACTGATTAATGATTCGGCCGCGAATTCAGCGAAATCTCCGATAGAAACCAAACAAACCCGGTAAACCCGGTATACACGTTTATGTTCGTTGCTGACCGTTGGCGCTTATTGCCAAATTCACTGGACATCAGACATCGCACATTCAGCATATAACACTATATTGAATCCAACATCATATCAAATTTCCTACGAAATTAAAGCCAGCAGTGGCAATCCTTAAATGAAAATGCGTCCCATCCATACAGACGCATAGCATGAATTTTGGACAGGATCCGGGACGCATTTTTAGTGATGTGACTGTTAACTGCGATTGACTAAATATTAGATATACATGTATACGCGCGCGAGAGAGAGTGAGAAATTTTATTCGGCTGTTAACATAAAAATCGACAACATAACCATAACAATACTTCTAGGCATACAAAAACCGCCCAAGTGGTTATCGGATTTTGTAACAACGAGTAAGCTATGTAATACAAGTGATAACTATAGTGTTCATACATGGCATGGTACTTTTATTGAAATCAACGTGATTTTCTAATAGACCAGAAACCGAATGAAATATTAATCACACGTGGAAGTGCAAGAAAGTGCGAAGGCAATGTCCGGACAAAGCTTAAACCCGGTTAAACTGCAAAATCTCTGGATCGCTATAACCTTTTCTTATTCAACTAAGTCGTTTCGTAGCGACTGTAACGGAAACCCATATATTCCGTTTGAAGTGAATGAACTTAGGTGTGTAGCTTGAAAATTAATGATGTGTGTCCGGAGTCCGGACTCTACATCTGCAACGTTAATGGATTGCGACTTCGGGTCCGATCGAGGTTGGCTCCGGAATTCCTTATTGAGTGTTGGAAGTTTATATAGGCTTGTCCTCGCCCAGGATTCGTTTTAAAAATTTTAGATCTGGGTCGTGCTATAATTCGGCAGATACGGAATCAAAGAATATCAGCCTGGTGTGAATGACCATTGTATAGCCGAAACACAGTACTAAAACAACAATACTCTCATCACATGTGTTTTATGCTGTCGAATTGCACACAGTGACAAATGACCGCAATGGTTGATGCATGGCGCAAAATTTGACATGACTTGAGAAGAAAGGTCCTGAAAATACCTCCTTTATAGATTTGTAGTAGCATAGCTGTATGATAACTATCGGAAGTTCGCGTAATTAAACACAATATATAAATACACTCATACAAAAATCGAGATACTTTACTTTTAGTGCTATAACCATTTTATTACAGGAAACATCCAATTCTATCACAAACATGAGTTTGCGCTATTTTATAGAGGTTGTTTGTTTGTCAGTCATCAAACAAATCAGGAATACAAGACCTCACGGCGTCACAGTGCCGAGCGAAAATTTCAAGTTTTACATCGCTCACTTTTCCGATCTATCCACGCGATCAACCGTTTTAAGGTAAACAAAAATATACAATTGTTACAAAGGAGTCAGGAAAAGTTCACCGTGTACAACGCAAATTCCAAATGCACATGCAGCTACAGATGCATGGTGGGTATTATCCGCGTGCTAACAATATTATGGGGTGGAATCGGGTGCATCGCAAGTTCACGCGGAAGATTCGTATCGCGAGATACTATACGTTAGTGGATCATTTGCGCGTCAATCTTGCTAATCCAGCACACAAAGACTTGTACAACCTTGCTATGCTAACGCTTGCTATCTTAGAATCATCGATACTGGGATATTCCGAATACATTCGACGGGTGTATCTCGAGAAATAGTTGAGATAATGTAGATAACTAGTTAACAAAAACAGACAGGCATAAATTGACGAAGACGGGAGACTGCAAGGCGTCAACATGCGTAAATTTATCAAAGCTGTTTCGCCCATGGCATCCTCAAACGAACTTGAAACAGCGGATTACTGTGAAATGTATTAAAATAACCTATACATTCAGATGGAGTTAAATATCAAGAAAATAACATCTCCCTACCTTCTAGTGGAAATGCAGGACGGAAGGTCCCCGGTCTGTGCATCATCGTGCCGTTGTAAAGTCCAAATTGGCGTTTGAAGTTCGAAATGTCGTCAGAAAATAAATAGGGCCTCTGTCGGCCTAGTTAAGTTAATATCTGTAAAACGAATCATTTAGATATCGCACAGGTAATATGCCTTCGAACACTCACTCAGGTTACGGATCTATTCTGTGAAAACTACAATCCATGCATGCTGATCGTGGAAATGTCTTGCCGCCATTTTGGACATTGACTGAACTTCCGAAATTGGAGTGGGTTTGAGAACAATATCGTAAAATAGTAGATATAAAGTCTTAAAGATAACATTGGATAATAAACTTATTTACATATTGTATAATGAACATTACAAATGTTACAATTCGTCGGCACTCCGCCGCAGTCCTGTTACAACACGATTTATTAACCTTGGAGTCGAACCATACGATAACATCAATATTTCGAGATGATTTTGTCCATGATCATTTTGGACACGAAATCAAGTTTCTGGAGAGTTGGAAACTAACACAAGAGCTATCTAAGCTTTCAATCTGGCGCTTAAAATACTGCTAACTGCGCACTCCTGTATTTTACGAGCATAATTTCTTGGGAGTTTTCATCTGTTTGGTAAAAGTTTATCTAAGGATTAGTTGGTGCAAGGGACCGTATATAAATTTATATTTACTACCAGACCTTCGTACGCTTGATTGAAAGGGTATCCAGCTAACGTTGTACGCTAGGCGCCATTTTGGATTTCACTTACTAATTTTGTTGCATAAGCAACGACTATGCGCACTGTTGAAATTCAATATTTTTGCCCTTTGGCAGCTGTGCAACTCTGTCGCCTGGAATACGAATAGTTATGATATAAAACAGATCTAACTAAGACGCACAATATGATGATAATCAATAAAACTGACGAAAAGAATCATTGTAACAGCTGTATACGCGTATTTCAAATCCAGGATATACGAAAAACTACCGTCTCCGGATTGGATACTACTATTTAGACGACATATATCGTTATAGCCTCCGATTTTCGATTTGTTACGGTTCGGTGTGAGATCCTCCATCTTAATACACCGTTACGTCAATTAGAAATAGGATCTTCCAAGTAGCGGTGCCCGGCTATAAGGCTCACCTCCACACTGTACTCGCGCGCGTTGGGGCGGACACATCCATATACTATACATTCCTCTATAATTATATGAAATCAGGACGACTTCTGTTGATATAAGATAGATGCGCTCTTTTTTCTCTCCGGCGCGCGGTCGCAGCGTCCACAGCTACACATCTCCCAGCCAGGATCGTCTCCATTATCACTCATTAACCAGACTTATTAGCTTTTGCTTCGAATCAGTACAGGAACTTCCGAGCGTACGTGCTTTTCTCTCGGGTCGCACGGCTTGAACTTGATCTCGCGACCGCTCTCGTTTCAACGATCGCTCGCATCGCGACGGCGAAGCATCGCTCTTCGCTAGATTTAGAGATAATAAGCCTTTTTGCGGCCTCGCAATTCATTAGGCGTGCGGCGTGATCTGTATCGCTCGCGACCATTTTGAGGGAAACAAAGTATTCCATCGAAAAAGCGCAATATGATTTCGCTCAATGCGATGCAATAATACGCTTGTGAAGCATGTTTTCGATAGTGCGCATGCAAAGTACTCGATTTTTGATGAGATCGCGCCCACCCGACGTTCCGAAATCACCATTAGGAACACAAAAAATCTATAATTTCTATTTACTCAGTTAATCCTTTGAAGATGACGTTTTGCAAGCGTGGTGGTTGTTAACTCCATTACAGCGCACCTTTATAGATCAATTAACATGCGATTTTCGCCGTGTAAAACAAAAGTTGTCTGGCGCATTGTTGCACGCAAAGACTCGTCTGCCTTGCCGCGGAGAGCGCGACAAATCACCGGCCGCCGTGTGCTATTGGGGTAGGAAGTTCAAGAGTGATGTCTGCGACTTTCACTTCACTTGTTACGCCTATATGCAGACAGATAATTGTCAGGCTTGAATCGCAAATCCACAAATGTCCTTCAAACCTTCACGGAATGAGCTTGGATGCACGCGAAGGTCGATACGAATTGCCCAACGACGCGATAGCAATTACAATCTCTGATCGCTTCACGTATACACACTACATAGTTACGCACTGATGTCAGGTGACAATATTTTTTTAAATTGTTCTCCCCTCCACCCGAAGCAATTGTTCTCAGTCACTTTTGACCAGATAGGATATAGCCCTTGAAATTCGTCGGTTCATATTTCGATGAACGTATCGCGACTAGACGCGTTTGCCGCACATAATTGCTGGCAATGTCACAAAATTTTACGGAGCGCGAGATAGGATCGTTTCTCGACCCCACCGGTCGATATTTCGGAACCGGAGTCATTCAAAGCATGTCACACCGAATCAACCGACACGGAAATTCTGGACGAAAAGCGTTTCGCATTTACGACGTTTATGACTAACCATCACAATACCAGTGGTACGTTTGCAAAAATGACAAACAGAGCAGCCCAACGACGGTTATCAGCGTGCATGTTAACCGCCAGTCAGATTCAGAATCCAAGTCTCGCAGAGGAATTATCTAGCTTAGTAATAAGATAAAGGGATGTAATTATGTTGTTATTAGATCATTTCAACGTTTGGTCGGTGTATAATTTTATAAGATTTAATGCTTCAGTCATATTTGTTAGGTGGCAATAAATTCTATTTAACTGCTTGCAAATTAGCAAGATTCCGCCATGGCACGCGGCTGTCGCGCTCCGACAATGCAGTAAAGCTGCAAACGTTTTGCGCTTTACAAAAATGGCATCAAAATGCGTCTGGAATTTCTCGTGGACGGCAGTTCTATAAGAAACCATGGAATCGCTAATTTCGCGTTGATTTTACGCGGCATGAAGATTGTTGTCACACTGTAATTTTACACTCACGGGTTAGACAACTTCAATCTCCTGCAATATAATAAGCATTTCATTGCTGAAAAATCGCTCACAATCTGCACACAATTTGGAGTAACGGGTTGGGCTGGAGAGCGAAGGTACGATCAAAGCGAGCTAAAACCAGACGACTATGCAATAATGTCCAAATGAGAGGAAAAGTACATTGCGAAAACATTCAAGGTGTAATTAATGCAAGTTGAAATTTAGTCAAGCTGTAGCAGAACTATAGGTAAGGTAATTACAAATTGTCGTTTATAATCTTAGACCCAATTATCGTGCCCTGGTACTTCGGCACCTTTATAATATGCCCTGAGATCTGATCACTCTTCAACTTCGACAATAAGGGGGGAGGTTACGTCGACTTGTCGACGTATGAGCAGCTGATCTCCCGCCGTGCGAGGCCAGGCCGATCTGAACGTATATCTGTCCTCTTCAGGAAATGCGGAACACGTTTTAGCATATCTTTTACTCATTTGCGACGATATTCAAAGCTACTTTAAAGAGTTGAAAGGCGCCAGGTGTAATATCTGTTGAGCGCAGTGTTGTTATGAATAATCCGGCAAGCTTTGTAATTCTGGGTGGGTGGTTAGTTTGGGCCTGCGGCTATGCTACTTTTATAATTCAATGATCATTGCAAGTGTGCCGAAACGATGAGGACCAATATCCCATGCGTAAAAAGTGCGTTGTCAGCTGACGTACCTCGTGAGGTGAGGTAGCCGAGGTAGATTACCGTTGGTTGTTTTAAAGACACATTATACTGTGTATATCGTTCCCCGTTCGACATTTTACATTGCAACAGGATGCCTTTCCTGCTCGTGTCACGTGACGGAAATATACTCCAATTGACCACCCTTTCAGTTAATTCTCCAGCGATATTGTAACAATAGATTATAGGTGAATCTCAATAGCCAAACCAATCCAAGCATACTGCCATCTGTAACATCCGTGCATAATATCAAGCGGAAGTGATGCTACAGAAAAATAATCATATGCCCCTACCACATATCCAATTATAGTACAAGCAGCCGAGTCAAGATAACCAGAATAAGATTTCCGAAATGCGCTGGAGAGTAACTCATGGACGGTCAAGTATGACACGCTGTTTTG
>ATSW01019191.1:0-10575 GCA_000444245.1 Botryllus schlosseri
ATAACTGTTTTCAAAAGCGTAAGAGAACATCCATCTTTGGTCGCTATTTTATCAGACAATATGTTCGTTTAATAATAATATAATATCGTAGCAATAATGTATATTAATGCTTGAGTTTTGCAATCCGTAACATTTATAGAGCTCACACTTTGTCTAGTACGTCATTATATTCAACAAACTCCGTTCAGATATGCACCATGTTGTTGGACGGAACAAGAACGGCTCATCTCGATTGGCGGTTGATTAAAGATTATGTTGAGAAATATGAGGTAAGATTCATTCGTTCACTGCACATGTTTACCTAGACTTTTTTAAGTATCCATATATTGTATAGTTCTGTGTCCTCAGAACTGTCTCAAAACACTCGTTGTGCAAGATTCGATGAAATGAAAAGCACAATTGGAGAGCCAACGAACTCCAATGCACCGCAAGCTGTAACAATAAATATCCTCTGATAAACTAATGTCGGTTAACCTGTCATAGGTTTTTCATTACGTCGCTCACATTCTTGACCGGTATGACACTTGTTACAGTCGCTTGTTGGATTCTCTTAACTTACGCACACAATGTGCATCAGCTTAGGAGTATAAGCATACGACATATTTAGTAAAATCTAATACGATGCGTGCTTCGCAGTGAGCGATAATCGTGAATTAGCAATCTGTGCCATAACCTTCGTGGCTTGAACGTGGATGAATAGACCCTTGTTATTTTTGTTGTGTCCGTTCTTCGACGACCATAGCTATTAGGTTGTCAAAGTATTTTGTCGGTATTTCTACTCAAATAGAAGTAGTCATAACGCCTTAACTTTCTATTCAAATACAAGTAAAAGTAGAAGTAGCAATTTACACGACATGTACTTAAAACTACTTCAAGTGCAAGTAGAAATTCGAATGTTTGAAAACTACTAAAGTAAATAGCTTCAAAATGTTGATTTGGCTGGGGTTCGTACACTTTGAACTGGTAATCGGAAGTGGCGACTTTCCAGATTGTAAGATGCGTGTTCACTATGAACGCAAATGACTTAAGACACCGAAACTAGTTGCAATCTTCGAAAAGATATTTAGTAACCGAGATGCCGGTGCTGTTTCAGGTGTTTCATAACAATTGCCCACGTATAAAAGTGATACATACTCGTAACAAAAGTACCGTTGTTTACTTTTTAAAATGAAAAGCGCGTGCAAGAAATAAGAGGTTTTGCCAAAACAACTGTTTAAAAATATATCAAATCCAGCAAGTAGTGAAAGTGGGAAGAGCCTAGTTGAGTACTCCAAGAGAGTGGGAGTACTTCGCTGCTGACCCCCTTGCATGCCTAAGATTGATAAGATTGGTATTGTATTATTATTATTCGTGATATTTCGAAAACCATCATCAATACAACAGGTCGGTTGTTGTATGTGACATTCATGGTCTTTCCAACTACATTGATTATTTACACTAGGCAGGTATTCTTTATTCTGATTCCACATCCACCGATTTGCAGCACGGCCCATTTTCGTCCAATTGGCTTGTGTAAGGAACCGCTTGCGCCGATCACCTTGCGAGGTGGAGCCGAGATAAACCTCCAACACCTCGACAGGAATTCATGAGTCGACCTCGGTCGGACTGAAAATGTGAACATATTGGTGCTGAAACCCCGAAACCCACAACTATACGCTAGCCCGCTATGAGTCTTATAAGAAGGCTATCACACCAAACTTGCAGTCTCCAATGCTTAAAGAGTGACATCATTTGAGAACCACTAATCTCTAACTTTTTTAAGCTAAAATTTTGGATAAAGTGACTCCAGGGAAAGCCAATGGCATATCCCATTGAATCCTTGGCGCCTGTACTTACATTTCACATAGAAAATGGTCATAGAATATGAGCTATGTAGATAAAGTTGGTCGGCCTTATTGAAGAAACCAGGTGAGTTTAGGAAACAGAAGCGACGATTCTGAAATTCGTGTTCATTCTAGGTTGAATTGCTGGATATTGCTGGGAACGGGAGGATTTCCACTAAAGAGTATGGCGATATTCAGATGAGTGCGAATGAAATTACTGGTTGCGATCATCGCGTCAATATTCATTGGCTATTCCTAGTTTCGGAAAAGGATGGTGTTCAACGAATCGTTGAAGATTGTCAGCAAATGAAAGTAATGTTGCCATGTCCCATATCTCGCACATATTTTTAAGGAGATCTGCCGGCACAGATCGGATGCATCAGATGCGTGATAAAATATCGCGCTTCACTCGATGAAATTCTCCTTCTCGTCATCAATTGCAAGACACTGACGCTGGTATATCAGGATCAAATTGATTACGATATGCTGACAGAAAATGGTTGGGAAAAAGTAAAAGAGATGGCAAAGGATGCCGGAACCGAGTTGGAAATTTTACTCCCTAGTGAGTAATTATTCCCATTTATGATATAGGCTAATGCACTTAAAAGTGCCAACAGTGGACGAAATTTATTCGTAAGCAAATACTACTCCATAAATCAATCCATAGCGAGGTGTAGGCTACTTAGTACATGGAAATATCATGCGGATGCCAAGGTGATGAGGTTGTTGTCGTTATTACTCAAGTCGACGCAGAAGTAACGCTCGAATAGCGCAGAATTTATGACAATCGAGTGATATTATGGAGATAAATGATTATCTGCCCTAAATGAAGCGAAATATGTATTTCATCGGAGTTTCATAATTCATATTCATTCGATTGATATGTACCACGGCGACACACAATCCGTAGCAAGTCGGTGGATTTAACAAATAAATTTCCATCGATTCTTATCGACTTTAATATTTTTTCAGAACGGGATCATGATGCCTGGTGGTGTGTTGACGCAATGCTGCAGTAGAAGATGTGCGAGTGCCGAGAAAGAGAAGTTCATTGCCGAGCGTTACATATGGATGCCGATTCCCGTAATTGTTGGACTTCGCGTTTGGACCGGAGTCCAATATCGTCGAAAAACTGTTTCCCGAACTTCTTTTAATCCTATTTTCTACTCTTCTCAGTACACAGCCCGAAATTCCAACATCAGGATTGATTGAAATCAGTGGCGTAGGGGTATAAGCTGCCGCCCAAATTTTGTAACAATTTCAATCTTTACAATTATAATTACTGGACATCTTGCTGTCTTGACCAAAAAAGGTCATCACCTGTAATTCACCGTCCCTTGCAGCCTGTCGCTCCTGGCGCAGAGCAACGACCGCCAGATGGCCGCCGCGCCATTGATTGCAATCAGTTTGACAAAACTCATCACCGCTGGTACAATTTCGGCCTTGAAGACGAAATAGGAAATAAATAGAGTAATTCAGTCTACTTTCGCATCTAAAAGTTCTTAGTTAATCATCTTGAATATGCAGCTCGTCTCGATTCCCTTCATCCCATTGACACGATCAGTTTCGATACATTCATTCTGGAATGAATTCAACAGTTCCCACGTTCCAAAATCCCTAGACACCTATCAACACGTCGGTTGTACGCATCAAAATTCAGTGACCTATGGATTGTATAATCCGACAACACTATGTGACCTAATACCGTACAAGGGACGATAAATGACGTCGATAAATTTGATTGGCATGGATGTGGGTGGGACCGACTTGTTTCTGTCCATCATCTCGCCAGGTTTCGCACAGAGCTCGTTCTTCCCGACACATTTCTCATCTGTAACATCGTTTGATGCTATTTTGATATCGTCCTTTTAACTGTTGGATTCACATTGGCAAGCTTCACTGTTAAGAACAGGTGCAATGCGACATGGTATACTTTTCAAGCATTTCATTGGCACTAATCAGCCGAAAATCATCGCAAAGAAATGAAGTGAATTAACATGTATTTATCTACATGCCCTTCAAGTAGGCTACTACTCTATTAACGACGAGGTTTCCGCGGCATATTTCTGGCAATTTAAGTTAGGCATAATTTTTCGCACCAAAAATCCCCGAATTAGGCGTTCACGTGTCTCATCAAGATGTATAATGCTTTGCCTCTTTTTGATGTCAAGTATAGTACGCTAAAGCCTTTTCAAATATATTGTGCGGTTTTGTGCAAGAACTTCTGGTGCTTGGACGGCAGGGTATTTATAAGACCTATACAGAACTCCTATCCCGGATGCAGCGTGTTTTCAGCGATCAAGAAATCCTTGCAGGCAGAAATCGTGTTACTATTATGACCCAGTGTTGAAATGAATGGAGTCCTGGCCAAACTCTTTCATTTTCCTTAACTTGACTCGAGTCACTTTGCAAAATTGATTTGACTATACTTGGACTCGGCTCTTCAGAAATGTGAATTGACTCATGACTAGGAGCAATATGTACGAGAAAATTCCGAGTCACCAAGTAATCAGTCTCGACTGAAGCCATGTATCTTGTAGATATTCGGATTGTTCGCAATATGCGCTATACGATTGGACGGACGATTTGTAGGTTTATATTGCTCGTCAACAATTGGTGCAGGTTCAAATTGTATCTCATGGATGTATAGGGGGTATAGTTTATTTCATTATATCAGGGGTCACCAGCACACGGCCTGCGGGCCGCATGCGACCCGCAAGGTCATGTTTTGCGGCATGATTTGGAGAAATTTTGAAAGAACACTCAGTAAACCATGCCGAGATTGCTTTCAGTTTAAACATATTGTTGTTGTTGTTCAAAGTAAGCCATTCTACTGTCCCCAATATCACTATTCCTTCGGTTCTGCATTATGATATCATTCTATGGAGGAATCATTTGCTAATATGAATGGGCATATTGCCTTGGCGTGCAATGGCCCACCACTGCCAAGACCGGGAGGGTGATAAACGACTTCGGACTCACCAAGAGAGCATGCTTTTCGAGGAGATAGTTTTCCAGCAAATAGGCTACCGTGTCCATAACTAACCCCGATATCGATTCTTTAATCCTAGGGGGGGCAATCTGCGGCAGTAGAAGAAAAAATAGGAGGCCGTTGACCCTCAATTTAATCACGATGTGTTGGCCGCTGTCAATATTATGGAATTTGAATTTACGAATTGACTCCCTAATTAATGAGGTTTAAATTATTCTTAAAATTTTCTTCACGCTACGCGCGCTTCAATGCGAGTTGATTTTTGATATTATTATAGCAGTGTCCTTTGTAATCTGAGTCCCACAGTACAGATGCGAACAGCAGAGAAAAATGATGCGCCCAATAAACAAATACCAATATTGACTCGTATTGTCCTCATCCCGAATTCATTTTTTTTCTGCTTGTCCTGCGTTTGGGCGAATCCAATATACTTTCACTATAACGACAATTCTAATGGGAATTCAATAAATAACTGCATGCAACATAGGGCACTAATGAGAATTGACCCACCCAAAGATGCACCACAGCATTAACTTCTCTAAGTTTTTGAAGACACCCCCTGCATAAACTCTATCGGTGAATCTGATCACATGGACCGAGAAAGGACGAATATTTGATAGTAATATCTGAAACTATACTAATATTTAATGATGTAATACCCTCATGAATGTGAAAAAACTTTCGCGCTTCGCGCGACTTCAGTACCTGTCCCTGTCGCTCTTCGCAACATGACTATATTCACGATCTCGATGCCAAGAGTAAGCCGTTATCAGTAAATAGATTTGTCCGGAGTGTATACCAGCAATGGTCATGGCGAGTTCAACGTGGATATTTGGCCCCAGTTTGTTTATTACCACTATGTACCGGAATGCGGCCGCGGGCTGCATGAGTAATCAAAATGCGGCCGTGAACAGCAAAATGGTTGGCCACCCCTGTTTTAGTTGCTACAGAGTGTTGTCAGGTATCGTGAACAGCTCATAGCTGAAAACATAATGAAATTGATGAGCATGATATTTTGTTGTATTTGTGTTAGTTCAATAAAATATTATTCATTTTGTGGTGGCTATGCCCATCGCCCATGTAACAGAACACAGCATTGTACTTACGCAGAGTTATCATACGTGGTTGTTAAGCTGCGTTGGCTATGTTAATCTCGATATTGAAGTCATGCGGCCCGCGGCCTCTAGGAATTTTGGAAAGTGGCCCGCGACCCATTTTGACTTTGCGACCCCTGCATTATATCGATTTCTTTCAACTTTTAATCAGTGTTCGTATAATTTCCCCTATTTTGGCTGATAATTATAGCCGAGTGGTTCTCAACCGGGGGTCCATGAAGCAATTTCATGGGGTCCGCGAAACCTACAGATTTGCAAAAGGGTTGATAACATAATTTGTATTTTTTAAATTAAAGATATCACTTGGCAATTTCAGTTAACTGCTAAAACTTAAGGACTCACACCAACAGAATATGGCCGTCTGGGATGAAATACTCTCTGTGAAAACTCATTTTAATTGCCAAATTGCCAATAGCCTACTGATAAAAACATATCGCTGTTTAGAGAAGATTTGTTTAGGTTTTGCAAAAAATTGTTAGCAAAATCCATTTAAATTGCTGTAATTGTTATCACTTTAAACATATTGTTGTTGTTGTTCAAAGTAAGCTATTCTCCTGTGCCCAATATCACTATCCCTCACTAACTGATACGACTTCGGCGATGGTAATATCATTCCATGGAGGAAGAATTTGCTGATATGAATGGACATATTGCCTTATCGTGCAATGCCTCATCACCGTCAGAACCGAGACCCTTAGACAATGACTTTGGACTCCCCAAAAGACCAAGCTTTACGATGAGGTAGTTTTCTAGCAAGTACTTTAGTCCAGGGGTGGCAAATCTGCGCCAGTAGAATGAAAATTAGGTGGCAGTCGACACTTAATTCGATTAGGATGTGTTGGCAGCCGTCAATATGCAAATTGAATTAACGAAATGGCTCCCTAATTGATGAGAGGTTTGAATTATGTTGAAATTTTCTTAACGCTAAGCGTGGATCAGTGCGTATTGATTTTCGATTTTAACATAGTAGTGTCATTTGTAATCGAATACCAACAGTACAGATCCGAACAGCAGAGGAAAATGATGCGCCCTACAAGGAAGCACCAAATTGTAGCCGTGTTCTCCTCATCACGGAGGAGATTTGTTTCTGGTAGGCCTACGTTTGGGTGCATCCAATGTCTTTCAACCATAACGACATCCTGGTGGGTGGTCAAGAAGTAATAGCATGCAACAAAATGGAGTAACGAAATTTGGTCCAGATGCAGAATAGCATTAGTACCGTCTCTAAATTTTCGGCCTCACCTCTGCATTAACTCTACCGCTGAATTTGATCATATGAGCTGAGAAAAGTAGTAAGCCGATATGAGTAAATAGCTTAGTCCAGAGTTCACCGGCAATTGACATGGATAGTTTAACGTGGATATTTGGACTCCAGTTAGTTCATTACGACTATGCCCTGGAATGCGGTGGTAGGCTACATAAGTTATCGAAATGCGGTCGTGAATAGGAATATGGTTCACAACCCCTGCTTTAGTTGCCGAAGAGCGTTATCAGGTATTGTTCACAGCTCATAGTTCAAAGTAGAATGGAAGTAGTAACGTTGATATTTTCGTTGTATTTGTATTTATTCAATAAAATATCATTTCTGTTGTTTGTAAGTATTCCCGCCGGCCATGTTGTAGAGTACAGCGTTGTACTGACGTAGAGATATCAAAACGTATCATACTGCGTTGCCTATTTCCATCTCGATATTGAAGTCATGCGACCCACAGCCTCTACGAATTTTGAAAAGTGACCCGACCCGGTTTGTGTTGGCGACCCCTGCTTCATAGTGTATCATAGATAATACTACAACGTATGGTTACCGTATTTTGAAAATCAGAAAAGAGGACACATTTTCGAAAGTTTCAGACTTGGAATACCGAACAAAAATCCGTGTCCATTGGTTAACTTAGAGAAAGGGTCATCTTTCCCGCTCAACTCCTGAAATACCCAGTTTCTATCAGCTCTTCCGTTGGTTGATTAAAAAAAGGTGATCTTTCTTAAGTGCTGATTTTCTATATCTCCGTCGGATTTTCACATACATTAAACCAAAATTTTCAAAAAAGAGGACAAATTCTAAAAAAGAGGTCATTTGGGCGTCCTTCGAGGACACTTTCAAAAAATTAAAAAGAGATGACAAATACAAACCCTAAATATAACGGAATGTTCGAGGTTATCATCGGGAAGATTTTATTATTTTGCACCTTATAAAGGTGGATATAGCATCTACCTTTCACGATGATTTTCCATCCTTCAATAAAGGTGGGGACAGTTTTAACGGTAAATTGTTTATAGGCATCACATCAATTATTTGGTCGATGCAGGTAACGCAACGATTGTAAAATTATTTCGTTTTCATATAGCCATACTAGGTCGAATTCTAGGACATTGATTGGAACGGGAGGATTTCCACAAGTAGTACGGCGATATTTTACACAATTGGAGCATTGGAATGAAATTGCTGGTTTCGGTCTTCCAGCCAATATTCATTGTATTGCTCTGAGTTGCGGAAAGGGATTGTATTTCATGAATAATTGAAGATTCTCAAATAAGCCCGAACATTTTCGGCTGACACTCATTCAGGGGTAGTCGTCAGCAACATAGGTGCCGAGTTACTGGGTGGAGGGGTGGCACAGCCACCCCATGACACAATTATGGGGTGGCGGCTACCCCATACAATAAGATTAAACGCCCGCCGTCTGCGATCGCAAATCATCAGAGCTGTCAATTAGCGAGTCCGTGATATCGCGTAAATGCCAACTATTTACCATTAACCGATACGCGCGCGAATAATTGAATACGCAGCTTCGTCGGCGACGACGAACTAGTGCTTAAAACGCCCCAATAAATTGTAATCCGTAATTAGTAATCAGACTATCGAAGCAACCTCGTTTACGGCGCCGATTTCGACACGTTTGCGCTGAGAAACACCATCTTTTCTCTCGATCAGACGGGCGACTTCACATTCTCCTTCTCTTAATTAAATTGTATTTGCGGCCTTATTCGTTTACAAAATAAATCTTCAGTTAGTTTCGTGATAGTCTCTTTAATTACGCAAAGTGCGCAACTGCGCATATTCATTACTCTAACAAGGCTTTGCCAACTTTTATTAAGAAATGCAACAGTGCAGCTCAAACGTCGTTATAATAAGCAAACAATTGTCGCGATGTCAGACTTCGAACCCCATTGTGCTGAACGCAAGTTAAGGAATTACTGATTAGATGCGCTCTTTCTCGTTTGCTATCATCTGAAGGCTACTAATTCTTGTCTGCTTTATACACTCGTATTTCCTCGGTGTCACTTGTCAATGTTTGATTTGTTATTAATAGGCCTACTGCGCATTGTGCAGTGCGCGGCGTCGAATTACGTTGTCAAATATTGATGCAACACGACATTCTCGGTGGCGCAAATTCTGAATTGTTTCGATTAGTTTGAACGGGAACCTTCTATGTTCCGATAAACGTTATTGCTGGACGGACTCTATCGAGCGCAACCATATCGCGGATCGAATTTCAAACCTTTGGCATATGTATTTCTATTGATAAGGTCGCGGCATGCGCCCATATTGCTCTTACTGCAATAACACGTGGATAATTAAAAGCCCACCATTTTACGATCAAATTCGACTGGCTGATCGGGGCCTACGTAGGCCGTAGGCCCCGGGCTGATATTAACCAGCGCGTTGTCGGCAATAAAACCCCAGGTACATAGCCAGGGAGTTTCTCATTTATAACTAGAAATCCCGTCCCGTATTATCGATGCTGCGTACTGCAAATTAGCGAGAATCCATTGTATGCGAAATGGGTCATCGATATCTCATGTGCACTATCGGCGGTGGTTTGATTTAGCGCGTCCGCAATCCGCATACAGGCCTGCCACCGTTCGCAGAAACACTTTCGCCAAACAATAGGCGGATTAATGTGGGTTTTAAGACAATCTCACTCCCAAAATTGATGCGAGCTTCTCCCCAATCTACTTTCTACTTTTCACATTACAAAGAGCAAAGTAAGTATTGCCTAGGACAGTGGTTCTCCACCTTTTTCATCTCGCGGACCGGAAAAATTTCAAAATGTGTCTGGTGGACCGGTGAACGTTCAAAATTGAAATGAAGCCAATATGTAAAGTATGCAACCGGTTTTTGCAGCTATATGGTGCTAGGGAGTGACATTTGGAGGGTTTTGATTGTAAATAATCAAATCTACTTCGTGATGTCATCCATGTGATTTTATGGTAGTGAGTCAGCTGAGTCGCGGTAAAATTGGCTTGCCAAGATAAACGAGCTACCGCCGAGGGTCGTTTGCAATTTTCCGGTGCTGCACAAAATGAATGAATCGAAAACGAATGATAGCGCAAACTGCGCTGTTTAGCGATGAGTCAGTGAGTCAGTACGTATCTGTTCTGTACTTGTCGCCTTCAACATTTCATCTTGAAATTGAGGTATAAAATGGTAATATGCCTGGCGGACCGGCAGGAATGTCGTCGCGGACCGGCGGTTGAGAACCACTGGCCTAGGAGATTGTTCAACTAGAAAAGTAAGTGGCCCAATAATATAACAACATGAACGAGTAGTGGGAATAAACAAAATCTATTTGAGTATTCTGAAATATTTGAAGTATTCGCTTTTGCCTTCGCATGCCAATGTTGCTTGATGTATAGCTGAGAC
>ATSW01019193.1:0-10225 GCA_000444245.1 Botryllus schlosseri
ATATCCAACTCTGCCCACTGTTAACGACCAGTACATTGATGTGTATGTTGCAGACGTATCAGACCCAGGCTCTTTTACTGTTCAAATATACGGACGAAAGACCACTGGGGCTTTAAATGATTTAATGGACGCCCTGGAAAGGTTTTACTGCTCTGTGCACGACAACAGGTATGATTTACCAGAAGATATGGCGCGACCTGGTCAAATTTGTGCATCTATCTTCGCTGAAGACCTGAATTGGCATCGTGCTATGATTATGAGCGAATACAATGACGATTACGTTGAGGTTTTGTATGTCGATTACGGGACAACAGCGACTGTGCCGAAAAGTTCATTGAAACTTTTGACCAGTAGTTTCATGACTCTACCGATGCAGATGATCAAAGCCAGGCTGGCGCACATCAAACCGCGAGACTTGAAAAAGTGGAATTTACAGTCGCGCAACCAAATGCTGAGGCTTTGCAGTAATAAGCAATTGATCGCGCAAGTCACGGAGGTTAAAGACGAGGTTTTGTCGATATGCCTTTGCGACACTACTCAACCTGATGTGGACGTGCATATTAACGATACTCTTGTGGAAATGGAACATGCAGTTCTGTTTCCTGATAATTTGTGTAAAAAAGACAGCGAAAATCTGACTGCGTTCTACGAAGCTCAGTTTGAAGCTAACAGTGCTAACGGTGATGCTATTGACATCAACAGTGAGGTATTGGAATTTTTGAGGCATAACATCAAACGTCAACCTGAAACAGACCAATCCCAGGGTACAACAGCCAATGATACTAAGAGCGTTGATGATTTAACAGCTACATCTGCGCCCAAACAAAAGGATACTACTGTGAGTCCTGTACCATGCATTGAACAACCTCCAAATGTGGTGTCAGATGCAATTCTTTCAGGCACAAAACCTGATTCAAGGCCTGTAATAAGATATGTTCAGAGACATCACATTCTACAAGGCAGATACACTCTGCATGTTATCAACTACAATGGCATGCCAATGGTTTCGAGCTATGAGATATCTCTGTGGTTCGGTCAGACTTCTGACGTGTTACGGCCGTTTATTTGCATGAAGGGTTTGAATATTGAAGAAAAAGTGATATGTAGGGATGAGAAACATGAGGGTTTGTTTCGTTGTGTCGATGAAAGTCAATTGCCCAGAACTGTTGAAAAAAACGTAATGGCTGACGTCCTGTGCTTATATCAGCTGCGCGACCTGATATCCATCGTGTTTGGACTCGGGCATTTTGAACAAAGTCAGATTATTCAAGATGTGACGAAGATTTTGGACGCATTTGATGCTGATTCTGACTACTGGTACACAGACTCGCCGGAGTGCGGCACGGAAGATCTTGAGACTAAACGCAAAGAATTGCAGGAACAGCGTATAACTTTGCTGGAAAAATTGGCTCAAAGATCAGATCCAAGAACTGTTGATGAGATAACTGAGATCGAACAAAGAATTCGGGCCATCACGCTGAAAACGCAAGCTACCGACCTGAAAAAAGTTGGTGAAAATGACCAAAAAACCGATAATGCGACAGGAAATTACAAAGGTCCGAAAATGTTTGAGCCGAATAATCCGTTTTTGAAGAATTCAGCACAAAAAGTGACCAAAACGAGTGAATTCAATCATTATGAACATGCAGATTTTGACGAGTGTCCTCCCTTAGTTGATACGACAAAGCAGATAGCTACAAAAGTAGCGGAAGTACTGCCATTTAAAAAAGAAAGATTCAATTCGAATGACGAATTGTCAGCAATACCAGGAGCGCAGATGAATACTGACGTGTTGGAATTTATACCTTCTTCGATGGGAAATAATTACACAGGGGCGTCTGGTTCGATCATGGCTTCTCCAGCTCCCAATATCAACGCTAGGCAGACTTTTATGCGTCAAACGATGGCTCAGACTCAGCCACCGTTTATGCAAAACAATGTCTTTGCTAGTCACCGGCCTGCCGTGTTTCTGCAAAATAATCCCAATTTTCAACATTCAAACTCGCAAGGCACGTTTGGAATGATGCCGCAGTCCCTGCAGGCAAATTTAATGCCCATGTCGGGAAATACTGGCCCTCGTCCAGCAGGCATGTACAGAGACGGTCAAGGCCGTGTGTTCATTCCACAAAATATGTTCATGAATCAAGGCATGGGGTTGACCCCTTGCAGGCCTTACTATCCTGGGATGAACTTTTAGAATTGTGCATACAAAATCATTCACACATTTGCATTGTGTCAATGATCTTGCCGCTTTTTTATTACAATTGTTATGTGATTGTCTGTATAATATTGGTGGAGGGAATTTTTTTGAACATGGCGTGCAAATAGTTGCCGTTTTGTGGATATGGTGTTTAGCCCAACAGTTCAAGGTTAAATATGAGATTCCTTTCCAGCATACTTATTTTATCGAAAAACGACATGATGATCACAAATCAACAGTTGCCTATGAACATGTCAAAATTTATGGCGCTATGATTGGTGTATGTTAGGTTATGGTACTAACATTAATTACCTTTATCCCCAACTCGAATTATATGATGCCCCCTAACCACACCCTAAACTCCCAATCTTACGATATCTGACCCTAAGCCCCAAGTCTAATATTACGAGACCTCAACTGTAATTTTATGATTCCCAAACCCAAGACTTGGACAACTAGATAATTATAGTTGTCTAGCTACAGTGAAATGCCGTTCATATAATTCTAGTCTAATTTGTGAAGTTTCCTTACTCTAATTCTAATATAATTTGTGAAATGTTTTTATGCTTTAATTCTAATCTAATCTAATTTTTGGGTTTTCTGAAAATGAACAACTCGGATTTGATATGATTTGAAATTCAGTCAGTAATTTGACATTTCTGTAGCAATAGTTTCAATTCTAATCTAAGTTTCAAAATTTGTGTAGGTATAATTTTAATTCTGGTCTAATTTTGAAAAAATTTTAATTCTAGTGTAATTTGGAAAATGTGAAATTTTTTGTTAGTTGTCCAAGTCTGCCACAACCTAATCTTACCATACCCTAACCCCAACCTTAAATTTACGATGACCTAAACCAATTATGAAGTCCATAAATTTTGACATGACCATTGGAACACTATTTGGTGTGATGGCTATGTAGTTTTGTATAAATAAAAGTAGCCTATATTAGACCAGCATTCTTTCAAGTGTCAAATTGGCCACTGTTTTTCTTTTGCATATTCGTAATGTCTTCTTGAGTGGCACTGTGTTGGGAAGCGACTGTTATGCGTCTGTATTAGTTCAATTTTGTTTCTGCCTGTTCCACTGCCTTTCTTTGCATCATGCTGCTTTTATCTATGTTCCACTGTTTCTTTTCAACAGGGAATTCAGTTTAAATAGCTTGTATTGAGATGTCTGCGCTACGGGCGAGTGTATTGAGGTTGACGGCGTTGCGGAACATACTGGCGAAAGAAAGAGGTTGGATTTTGTTGCCTTCTCTCATCAGTCATGCGTGAATGGTTTATGCGAAGTCTTAAGGTACCGTAATATGGGTGACATTCAGACGTGTAGAAGCTAGTTGATTTTAAAATCCCGCAACTACAACTAGAACTCCTAATAGTAGTTAATCGACTGTCAACTAGGGTTGTAACCAAGTCACAATGGTTCCGAGTCACAAGTCAATCTCACTTCTACTTTTGACTCGAGTCATTTTCAATTCACAACCGGGTCAAGTCCAAGTCAATGAGTAGATAGTCGAGTCTGAGTCTTAGTGTTTTGACTCGAGTCCGAGTCATTGTGTTCAGTGTTGAGTTCAATCCGGTTCAAACCGCTATTTTCCACTCTGCTTGATTGATATAGAATGACTCACATTCATAATATCGTAATTTTCCTCGGCCCTAAAAGCTTCTGGCCCTATTTTCCAAGTATCAGGACTGATAGACAAAATAGCAATCATGTGGTCACTTTACTATTCTTTAAATCTACAACGAAATATCTGTCTTGGCCGTCCTAGGCTCGAGTCATATGAGTTGGTTCGAGTCGTGCACAATGACTCGAGAACAAGTCGAGTCAATATACTAATTGACTCGAGTCCTTTTATGCATTCAAAAAAATAACTCTCGAGACACCAAAAAAGCGTGACTCGAGTCATGACTAGAGTTATTTCAACCCTGCTGTCAACTAGATCGGTGGTCTGTAGCCTATCGAACAATAGTGCCCTAAACCGTCATTCAAAAACAATCTGCATAAATACTAAGGTGCTATTGTAGCAAATTTGATGTTTAACACACGTTTCAAGATTATGATCTTCTTAGCTTGGTCTGGCCACGTCATGGTACTGAGAATGTCTGCTTTGACTCGCCCAGATTTTGCACGAATATGGTGTTATGAACCCTGGTTACCGATCCGGCTTTTTGTGTCAAAATTTTGACTTGTATTAGAAATAAATGTTCTAAAACAGTGGTTCGTGACCTTTTTGTCCTAGCGGACCCCTTTTGGAACATCGCGACCCACCCACAGATCCCTCAAGTTTTCGTTCAATAATTACTTGCCGTAAACCGAGGTTGGACAATTACGCTTTATATCTTGGAAATGTTAGAGTACAGGGGGGCAAGTTTTGTGTTGTTCTGGGGTTGTGGAGCAAAGATTAGAACTAACTTATCGAAAATCTTCATAGTCATGAATAAGTACTGTATTTTTCGAATTATCCGTGTTCAAAGTTACCCTAGCATGACAACTTCAAATCCAAAATATTTTGCAAACATTTAAAGTCACCTTACTATCTCTAACTTTTAATTTTTCAAAAAACCCTAACAAAACGTCTCTTAACAGCAATGTGTTTGTATCAGTAGGCTATTGGCAATTAAAATGAGTTACATTACAAATTAGGTTATCAATCATTTTACAAATTTAGAGGACATCCTGAAACTGCTGCACGGACCCCTGTTTGAGACAGGGTTGTAACCAAGTCACAAGGCTCCGAGTCACAAGTCAATTTCACTTTTATAATTTTGACTCGAGTCAAGTCGAGTCATTTTCAATTCACCACCGAGTCAAGTCCGAGTCCAAGTCATTGAGCAGGGGTTCGAGTTCGAGTCATGGTATTACGACTCGAGTCCAAGTCATTGTGTTGACTCCTCAGTTTCCAGTTAAAGTTTTGTTAAACCCACTTTTATAACTTTATTTGGTGATATCGAATGCTTCGCATTTATAATATACAAATTTTCCACACTTTCGACAGTATCTGGTTGCATTTTCAAGTAACAGTATCAATAGACGAAATCCCAATAGGGTGGTTACTTCACTATTCTTCGAAATTACAGTGAAATGTTGGTCTTGGCCGTCTGAGTCTCGAGTCACATGACTTGAGTCGAGTCATCAGAAAATCGTGACCCGAGTCTGACTCGAGTCATTACAACCCTGGTTTGAGAACCACTGTTCTACAACCTGTGGTAAAACACTACCGATATTTCATAACCGTTTTTATCCTTATGTGTTTACTGTTTAGTGTCGGCAACCAAGTGTCAGCATGCTCGAAATCTTTCCGTATCAACTAGGTGTCAAGGGGAGAAGTCGTTCAATTTTCATGTGCAGGATGAAGATGATTTTAAGAAGCGTGTCATCGAATCGAAAACGCCGGTAGTGGTGGATTTTCATGCCGAGTGAGTGTGTACTTTGTAGTCGACGGGACTACCGAAACTGAGCCGATGCCTGGGGAGCTCAAGTATTCTGTCATAGAGCTCCCAAGTTGTCAAATTAATTAATTTATTGAGAGGAAATTCCCGGTGATTCAACAGGGTCCATCAAACCACTAGGTGTCGCCAGACTTTAGGTGGTAACCGCCGTTGTCACGTACGCGGTTGCCGTTATCAGAAACCTGTAGGTTACTTTCTGGATTGTGTAAGGGTATTTTATATGGAAATAATGACTACAACATATTGCTCGCTATAAAACGAACTAAAACTTCGAAAACTTCTGGTGCTGAGCTGCGGGTAGCCGACATTTAGCTGACAATTTAACATTCTCACCTAGTTATCAAATCGGCCTTATTTCCACCCGTAAAAGCTTTCCGAAGTTTTAGTTCATTTTATAGCGAGCTCACGGTCCCCGTAGAATATGTTGTAGCCATTTTTTCCATATAAAATACCCTTACACAATTGAGAAAGTAGCCTACAGGCTTCTGAATACGGCAACCGCGTACGTAACAAAGGCGGTTACCACCTAAAGTCTGGCGACACCTAGTGGTTTGATGGACCCTATTATGATCAAATTTGTGAAATGTTTCTTTGCTCTAACTCTGTTCCAATTTCCCGTTTTCCTGAGAGCGCTGCAAGAGTACTGTGTGGTGCAAGTTTTGCCATTCTCCTGTTTGTGAGGATCAGCTCTGATTTGATATGAACTGAACTTATTCGATTTTCCAGTTTTCAAGAATTGAGTAATTCTGATCTTTGAGTCTAATTTGATAATAGGTAGGCCCTATAACTCCAATTCCTGTTGAAATTTTGGATTCGAAAAAATAGCCTGGACGGCGGGTAATCGCAGAATTATGAATGAAAAAGTCAAATATCGTAACTTTGCTTCTGCGGGTCGGAATTGCGTCAAATTTGTTTTGCATTGTTTTTGTACACAACTCAACAATTTCATGGGGTTGACAGTGAAATTTGAATTTTTTAAAAATACATAAGAAATTCATAATTTTCAGACTCCTAGGTGTATTCACATTCACGGTTGGAACCGAGCCAAATTTGGTGTGCAGCGTTTTTTTCACGCGGTCTAACAAATTAATCAGTGAATCCCCGGAATACGGAAAAAAAACCCTAGACCTCAACATTACAGACAATTATAGTTTGAAGATGTGAATCAGTGGTTCCCAACGTGGGCGATTTGGCGGTCTAGGGGGTTGAAAATGGACAAAGGGGGCAAAAATAGCGAAGGGGGCGATGACGCGTCAAAAGGGCTGACCTTTTCTTTATCTTTTTTTAGTCAACCCACAGAAATTTAGTTACATAAGTGTCAAAGTCGACATCGAGCCGAAAAGTTGACCCGCTGGTGATTACTGTTTGTATGCCCATTTTTCGGTACACAAATTTTGGGGGACGTTGAAAAACGGGCGATGGGTCGAAAAAGGTTGGGAACCACTGATGTAAATACTACTTCTAAGTTTTCCAAAATACGTTCGCTTCTTTTCCAGGTGGTGTGGCCCTTGCAAGCAACTCGGACCAAGAATAGAAAAGGCAGTCGACGAGCACGACGGAAAAATCATGCTGGCCAAGGTTGACGTTGACGACTTGTCTCAAATCGCCATGAAATATAAGGTAGGGAAAAGTAGTGCGTTCAAACTTGTACGAATTACTGTATCTTCAAGAAGCGCAACTGGAGCTACTCACTTTTTGAAACTCGCAACTAGAAAAAATACTCAGTGCGACCACAAACAAAATAACGAAAGATATCTGACAAAATGACGACAGATATCGTGACATAATTTGGTGTTTTGACTATAAAACTCTTCCATAGCGCTTTACGACTTGTGGGTCGATCACGGCATTTTTCGTATGCTGCGTCACGACCAACCGAGGTGACAACAAGGCTTTTCAGTGTAATATAGTATCTATAATTTTTACAAAAAATCATCTTGGTTCAAATTCAACCTATTGCCATTGTGCCCCATCCATGAAAATATTGATATCAGCTGATACTGAACTCCTTGATGACCGTAAAATTTTTCTACCCTACGAAACTGAGATCGATCCGCTATATATATATGTCCTTGCAGGTCCGCGTCGTGCCTACCGTTATCGGGGTGAAAAAAGGGGAATCTGTGGAGAAATTCGAAGGAAACATCCCGGATGATCAGATGACCGCGTTTATGAAGAAACTTTTATTAGATTAGCATATCTTCATACTGTCTCCAATAGCGCAAACATGATTTTTTAATTCTATTCAAGAAGCACTGACACTGTTTTTTAGTTTCATCATGATAACTTCAAAAATCTTGTCGTCAGCAGTCATCGGAGTTAAGAAGATCCAGCGCGAACTGCTGCATTGCTCCTGTCGACACCAATTCCTGGAAAAATAAACATTTCACAAACCAAAACATTGGGACATTTATTACTAGTGCATTTACTTTCGATAACAGTTACATGATCCGGCAGAGCTGTCAAATTTGTTACCATTTCACGCACACAAATCATGACACACCCAAGTCTTCCAACAAAAACCACTCACACTCTTGGCGACTGTAACAATTTCAAAAGCCTGCCGAATAAGGTGACCAGTGAAAATGTAATTTGTGAAATGGGAAATTATCTCAAATTTAAGCGACAGAATTAATGAAGCGGTCTATTTACAGACACGAGTTAGGGGTAGTTGAATATCTTGCTTGCAAGCCATTGTGTCATAGATAACAGTGGCATGCAACCAATCCATCATATATATATATATAGTATATAGCATGTTTTTAAATCACTCCTTCACATTTTTACGCAATATCCAATCAAAGTTGCAGTAAAAATTGGTTTGAAAAATAGAGTATAGTTTCACTATACCAGTGGTCGGGAACCTTTTTCGTCAGAGGAGTTAGCCCTATATTTTCCATTTTAACTCCCAATGAGCCATACATGTTATCCAATTGTTACGTCACAATTGAAAATCATGACGTCATGACACATTCAAACTTACTACACTAGATTAATCGTGGGTGCCACATTTTCTTTGTAAAAACTGGTAGGCTACTAATCATCCTGTGATAGCGCAATCCATCATAAATAGCTCAGAATTTATATTAATACTTGGTATTGATGTGATTTTATAACTGTAGCACTGATTCCGAAAATCTAAATATTGACCGACTTCTCAATTCAGCGGTAACATAAACGTTACACTATACTCGCCTACATTTTACAGCAGTCCTGGAAAGCTACTTATCAATGAAGAACGTGGATAGCGAAGCGTTGTTTATAATTTGGATTTGTAATTGGAATATCACTTCCATAGCAGTTCATTTCTCGGCGTGCATCAGGAGAACAATGTGTATTTGAAAAATAGATTTTTATATAGGCGACCCCATGCCTGCTATTCTCTTTAATCAACCAACGTATGGTGCAATCCAAGATAACGGATATTAGTCGCTGGCGCCACATAAACTTAAGTTTGAGGATTTTATAATGGGGTCCGAGCCCGTAACCCTGGATACGCCACTGTCTTGACCCCTCGAAAACATGTTTATGCTGCCTCGATAATAATTATTCAGGTCGTTGAGAAAATTTACTTACAAGAGGCTGCAACATCGCTAAAAATAGGTAAAAATTAAAAATATGTCAAAGAGCCATATCCTATACCCAAAAGAGCCATAGGTTCCCGACCACTGCACTATACAATCCCTCCGAACTTAAGGACACTGTAAAAAAAAGTTGCAAAAGCTGCAAAAACTTGTTCTAGTTATTACCAACCTGAGAAGCGAGCTCCGGAGTCAAAACGATCGCGACGTCTTTCTCTCCCATATTCTCTTTCAACGTTTTGTCATCTAGCGATTGACCAGATGCCGTGTGCTGACTCGCGCTTGCGTTACCGGATTGAACAAACTGGAAAAATAGCCAGAGACGATCAAAGTTGTTGTCGCTCGTGTTCCAGTAGCGCTACCGCCGTGAATTCCTACTCAGTTAAAAGTAGATTTAATGGTGACTCAAGTCATTGCGCAGGACTTGGCCAAGACAGACATTTCATTGTAACTTCGAAGAAATCGTGACATAGACACCATTGTCAGAATGAAGCAACAGGGTGTGTCACGACTCACGAACGTTCTTTCTCCATTCTTGCCAAGCTACTTAGTAAGGACAGACACTTTCTACCCAAGAATGTAGGAAAGTATCTTTCGTTGCACTACAACAAATTTTAATTATTTCTACCATAATACGTGATGTAACTTCATAGGGCTTCAAATTAACTTTTTTCATGTACAAAATTTGTCAGTTTTTGAGTCTGAAAAGTTTTTTCAGGCTCAACTACTTCGTAAGGACAGATAGTTCGAACCGGAAATGAAGATAAGTAGTGCAATTCTAACATTATGTGGGAAAACACCTAATTTGCATAAGTTCAGTCAAAAAGTGTCAAAATTTTGATTTTTTAGGTCAAGATCTTCTGTTTTTTGGGTCAAAAAAATATCGCCCTAGTTATGAGTATATTATGAATCCGATGCCATCGATTACACCAAAGCGCTTTACAGGAGTGACTTGAACTCCGTACTGATCAGTAAACTCTATGACTTGGTCT
>ATSW01019310.1:0-10279 GCA_000444245.1 Botryllus schlosseri
GGGGGGGGGAATAACGAAGGGGTCGCTTGTGGGGCAAAAATGTTAGAAAGGCGACAAGGAAGTTTGGGAACTACTAGTTTTAGTTTATACAATGAAGGAAAGCAAATAAACCACAAGACAAGCATGGCGTACTAAAGTATTTGTTCCAAAACACATCCGCGGAGTATTGACTCACCTTTTTTTTGCTTTGAGCTGAAACAAACAAGAATACACATCAGCTTAGAGACATTCGAATTTCTTATGTAACATCAATGCAACCTACCATGCATTTGTAACCCGTTCATGAGCAGACCTACTCTCCTTGAACAGGGTCCTTGTTTGCATCCAGTGTTTCGGCCACAGAGGCTTGACGTTTGTTTCCAAAAAGCTCTGCAGGCATAAACGCAAAGGATAGGAACGGACAAGTTAAACAAGGAAATGTTGATTGAATCGTGAACAAAGTGCTCAAGTCGAGTTCATTATAAAAAGCACGAATTAGTTCTACAAAGAAAACATTGCGAAAAGGCAATGGTACTTGGAAAATTGTAGCCAGATGAAGCACCCAATTCCGAGCTATAGCACATTGTAATACACTAGTCATCACGACTGTGTACAGTGTGTACACACAAAATTTGGTGTAGCTTATAAACTAGTCTCAAACCGAAGTTGATTATTCAATTGAAAGTCACCACTACCGGCCTAGATTCAATGACCGAGACAACAATTGATTTATACATTGATCAATTGCATATTCCCCACCACCCCCTTCGCGGCCAGGGCAGGCAAATAATGAGGAGAGCGTGCGCGGCAACATGCTGAAGGCGGGGATCGTCAACTGAAACGGGCGATTTTTAAAATTTTGGGGAGGCCACGGGCCGCAAGAATGCCCTATCGAGACAAAATAGGCCACACAGTTTCGCAATTACGTTTTTAAAAACTTTATGTCAGTACAACGGCGTAGTCTCTTACATGGGTGACGGCCATAGTCAACACAAAAGAAGTAATATTATATTAAAGAAGTACAAATAGAACAAGAAATATCACAATCATCAATAAAATTTTACTTTCAACTATGAACTGCGCACAATACCCGACATCGCTTTTCAGAGACTAAGGAATCGATATTGGGGCTTGCTGAAAGATGATCTCCTTCCAAAGTTTGATCTTGTGGGGAAGCACTAAGCCGTTGTCAAAGCGTCTCGGTCTTGGCAGTGTATGGGCCATTGTACGTCAACGCGATACGCCCATTCACACCAGCTGATTCGACCTCAGCGTAATGCTGTTGCCATCGCCGACGCCGTTTCAGCAAGCTACCGTATATTGTTACTGGGCACAAGCGAATAGCTTATTTTGAAACAACAACATTTTGAAACTGAAATCTATTTCAACATTTCAAAATGCATTACTTAGCAGCGTTCTTCCAAAATCTCAAATCAGATCGCGGGGTCGTAAAATATGACGTCGCGGGCCGCGTGTCGGTGACCCCTGCAGTAAGGAGACACAGGTCGATAGGCCTATACAAACACAACTAGTGAACCTATCTGACTGATGGCAACACTGCTACACATCCGAGCTATGATTTAGTTTCAGAAAGCTTGACATCTTACTTTCAAGTATTCGTCGGCGGCTTGCTTGAATCTGGACTTGTATTTTTCATAATAATTCACTTTGATCGTGACCACGTCACACAGCAATTGTCTGAAAACAAAAGAAAGTTTGACTATACTGTGTGCGGCGTGTACACACACTCAAACTGGACTCCGACTTCCATGCCAGAATCGCTTCAAGTAACACTAGCAATGAATGAGCGTGCATAGCACAGTAGCAAATACGCGGATATTGTGTACAGTATACGCTTGCATACACCGTCCCTTCGAGTTTCGAGGAATCTTAAAGCACGTGTTCGATCGGCACCAGACAGTTATCCATTGAAATAATACAAAGTACCCGCAATTCCTGTTCGATTTGGTTGCGAATCATGCAATTTGATGCTGGGCGTCCGCAAACGTACTTACGAATAGTAAATATTCTAACTACGGCACTATGGTAGGAGAGTTCTGTACGGTTGCGAACCTCGCGTTATCGTCCCATCTGAATTTTCTTCTCGGCGCATAACTTCGTTTCTTCTCTCCCGACGTTTCCGCGCTCTTCTCCTCCCCTTCATCGTCTTCGTCTGTAGAAGCCGCCATTTTCTCCGGAAACTTTTCCGACCTGTCGAGTGCATGATCAAATATCATCGAGATATCGATAGTTAGGATCAGAGCTGGGCTATATTCTATTTTGCCGATAAACCAGTGTTTACTGTCTACAACAAGATGCGCAAATGGAAAACAGTACTCGGACTTATAGATTAGTGGTCAGTCATAGATGCCACTAAAAATTGAATTACCAAGTACTTACTTGCTGGAGTCGCACTCCAAAAGGTAGGCGTTGATCTGCGACACCATCACCGAGTCGACGGCGTCTTTCAGTTTGCTAATCGGTCCTCTCAACTGTTGATCCTGAAAAGGTAATCGGACTTATCGCTTCACCAAAGCTAACGTAAATGCTCTTCAAAAGTACAGCCTTCCAGCACTAACCACACGGTGTATCGATAGTTTCTCAAATTCAAAGGGTTATTTCGACATGAATATATTCTTCAATTGTATATTGAAGTTCTGCATATCCGAGAGTCACTTCATATATATAATAAGTATATGTAAATAAGTAAATGCTGAAGTGCTCGGTAATTTATCGACAGATTTCCTGTTTGAAGAGTCAATTGCCGAAATTTGCAATTCAAAAGGTACTCGGCTTCCATACTTTGTAAGACCAACATCAACAAGCATAATATCTCTTAAAATCTAGCAATATCTTTAACTTGACGCTAGACGGCCCGAGACACTCACGCTGTCGTCTTCCTGCAACTTTTTCACCCTCTTCAACAGTGTATCCTTCGAGCACGGGAGATGTTGCGCAAGGTGCTGATACATGCCCTGCCTCTGCCCTTTCGGGAGGCCCAGGGCCGATTCGTCGATCCCCAGCAGGATTTTGTTGACGTCACTTGAAAAGAACTTCATCTTGCCCGAGACTTCGCTGGACTGCGCGATCTGCGACGGAAAAACGTATGGCGATTCGAGAGGACGTTAACGACAAACGGAAATGTCGGAGAATATTTCAAAGCGGTCAGACGGGACGACGAGTCGTAATAGAGTAGACAGCGTAGGACCGTATCCCCAATAGTATGTCAGGGGTAGACACGGTCTACAACGAAGTGCTTCTACTTTACAAGAGTATATAAGTAGGTTTTGCCTAGTTACTCGAGTCTTGATATTTTTAGACAAGGCCTGCATCTACTTCTACACACTAATTTAGGCAAAGCTACTTAGTTTTTACGCTTTTCCAATTAGAATTAGAAACTAGTTTTGGGATAAGTTTATGTAGTAGTTTGACATGTCTCAGAAATAACTACTTCTAGTTGTAATTAAGTATAAATTTACGGTGTTACCTCTACAATGCACGGTGTCACCAATTTCGATCAGGAGGAGTAAAAACTGATCAAATAAAATCACCTGGAGTGGAGTCCTTTCTGTTAGGACAGCAAATAAGAGAGAGAGAAGAGGCATGAGCCTTATTCCATCAATATATTTAGTAGGCTAGTGTCACGGAACAGGTAACAAAATTGCTCCTGGATGTTAGCGCGTGTGTAAGCTTCCCAGTACACACGTCAGTATAAAGTTTAATGCCAGCGTCTTGTGATGCAATTTACAACATAAGATTATATGAACAAGCCGTGACCCGGAAGCATTCAGTGATATTTTGAGCTCAAGTTTTGCATAACAATTTGCCTTGAATTTGTTTCAATGGTCTTGCCGACGTCAACGCTCATTTTCATAGCAAACTTACTCGGACCACCGCCAAACTCGCTACAATATAGTTAGTAAAACACAATTCCCGGCCGATTACCTTCTTCAACGAGTCGATCTTGTCTCCGAGCATTTGAGGTAGGTTTGGCGGAAGCTCGTGATTGATGACTTTACTCGAAGACGTGGAAGTGTTGGCGATTCCGTTTGTATCAGTGGAAACTGAAATGTCACCGCACACAATCCAATACAGTCCAATTGATTAAACGAATTGCACACAATTACGGAGAGCCCCAGGAGTACCTGGCATAGGTCCATTTTTAGTGGTCCCTCCACTCATGAGAGCCTGCGTAGCTTGTTTGGCAACTTGTGAGAGATCCCCGGTACCGAGACGACTAAGCTGGAAGTCGGGATAATACATTTACAGCCAAGCTGTTGGTGTACGATTAGATGAATTAGCCTTACAACAGAATATTGTCACAAAACTCTGAAGCTAAACACAGTGACAGCAGTCACAATCGATTCGATTACCCTTCTGTAAATGACATTCCCAACTTGATAAAATGACAACCGTGAATTATCAACACCACCACCTCGGCATCATTTCGTCCCTAATTGAGCAATAACAGATAGGAGGATGTAATCCCAAACTATGATTCCACTTATAATTGCCGTCGATTTCATCGTTTGAATTCAAAATTTTGACAAATTAATGATGTGGATTAGCAATACTCATTGCATTTACAGCAAAAGCGATTTTAGGAAGATGAAACATGGTAGTGTAGTGTGTAGCTAACAGGAATAACTGAGAGCGGTCCAAAAACGGGAAAAATGAAGGTACCTCGCTCGTCTTCGCTTTAAAAGTCAAGCCGTCAGTTTCCGACAAAGATTTTCGCAGTTCTTGAGCGCCGTTTGTAGAGTGACCTAAAAGAAAAAAGGCCATAAGAGCGTCCGTCCTAAGAATTCTATTTCTTGCGAATGGATTACATTACCGGAAGCGTTCATCATTTGTTGAGCTTTCGCCTTTGCGACGAGCTTCTGAGCTAACGAAGTGGACTTCTTCATTTTTTTGGGTCTGAAGTAGACGACACAGACCATCACCATTCATTATCAAAACAAGTGCTATGACAATCGCTTCAATGAAAAAATAAAGGCTGATCTGCGGAATGAAAATACCTCTGTTTCATTCCGGGTACTTTTTCCTTCCCATTTAGAGACACTTTGATTTTTTTCATCGATGGGTCCTTGACAGACTTCAGTTTCTGGCAGGAGTGTAAAGACTCGACAATGAAGATGAAAAAACACTTATCACAAAACCTCATCTTGTGAAACTCGTCTCCAACACAGGGCCATCATTAAAAAGGTTATCTTCAAAGGGCCTAGCATCAACTCAACTCTATAAAAATGCTTCATATTCTCTCTCACAGGAATCATAAAATGACATAGGTGTTGGTGATATGACCTCGCAAATACCAACTTGTGTAAGTGTACTCAATTTTCTGTACTCTGTATTGAAAATCAGCCTACGAATGCATACAATTCAAACACTGTAACCTGCCACAGACTTAATTGTAGAATGAGACATTGGGTAAGCCAGGACCCACTAAGATGACAAGGTGAGTGGCTTTCATGTACAAATATTGGTTAGACTGCTGCAAAGATAAAACATGTAAAAAAGGTGAAATACCCCTTTCTTTTTCACGACCCTGTCGCTATTTTTGAATTCATTCCCACTCTCGTCAGATTCGAATAAAATACGTCTCTTTTTTTTCTTCGCAACGTGCTGCGAGAGAGGAATGCTATCGTCCGATAACGCGCCCCCTGAAACAATGCACAAAGAGGTCATGTATCAGCAAATAAACATTTAGCAAACAGAGCAAACTGGAAAGAAGAAAAAATAACCTAGACAGACTGACAATGCCGTACCAATAGCCTACTGATTGTTTGAGCGTTGGAGAAGAGAGATGTCTAATGTGTGAGGGCTGAGGAGTAAGAGCGACATTCAGTCTGAATCACGTATGTTTGTTGTCTTTTATAAATCCAAATCCGACTGCACAGTGTTCACACAGACCTTGGTCAGACACACAAGGTGGAACACATATCCTCCCGAGGGCATTTCAATTGATTCATCTAGCTAGCATGTCATGAAATAGATACGACATGAAAACGCAGTGTTCTTATCACTCCAATCCAGCCAAAGCCAACGCTGCAACACAACGAGAATCAAGATCACTGAATTAAGATCTACGAAAACGGAAAAACAAATTTCGAACTGAAACTACTTGATGGGATCAAAAAGTCTGATGAAATTTTGCTCAGGTGCTTACTAAAACTAGCAAGTGGTAAGTATTCTAGTAAACTAGCAACACTGCATTATTTCTATGTCCCAGTTAGTTGAAAAATTTTATACATAGATTTAGTCGAACGGAAATTGTAAAAGTCAACATAACCCGGACGGGACTTGATTATTGCCATTCATACAAAATCCAAATATACTTTTCAATGGCTGCTCTCATGGCAACGAATGGCAGGCCTAGAACTCGTTACCGGGATTACCTCTAATCTAAGTGAAACAGATTATCCTTTCGGAAATACAAACCAGTACAACTGTTACCTGTATCGGAATCGTCAGATACGGCTCGAAAATTCAATTTCCCGGTATTGATGTAAAAACCACCGTGTTGTGTGGTCATAGAAGCAGGTACAATTTCGTCGTACTGTAACAAAAAAAAATCAAGTAAAAACTGCAGTTGTAACAGAACAAGACAAAAACAGTGTGGCAATATAAAAAGACAAATCTAATAGTAAATTATTACAAGAAAGGAAGCAGGAGCTATGATCCTTCTTTTAGCCCATCTCTTGATGCTACAAACATCGCAGTCACGGCTGCTACCAATCATTATTACATAATTATACTTTTCATTAGTCCCACTCCCACTCATCTAAAATGAACTTCCAGCTTTTCACATCCGATATTTCACCTGTCCTAGATCTGTGGGAAGAGTGATATGCACTTGGCAACCTAAAAATGATGTAGCGTAGTGCCTACGCTCAAGCCAAAATAGTTGGCCAGGCCTTATATTTAGTCAAGCTCAAATTTTGAGTGGTTATCATCGTTCAAGATACGCACAAACACAAGGGCAGAAGCCCGGACCTATCACATTGTATTGTTCACATGACCTCATAATATATTGGAAAAAATACTTACAATTTATGCAAATACAATTTATATAACATGTCTTTAACCACAAAAACCTTCAGTACCTGCAAGTTTGGACTGCCATGGACTATCGATAGTCATTGGTATTTGCTGTTCACGCAACGGAGATGCCATAAGTAAAGGCATTAAAAGTTGCTAACACTGGATATAATAGAAAACTACAATAGTAAATCAGTCAATCGATAAGCGATGGAACATAGATGCTCATAACATTATGAAAATTTCCCACAATCAACACCTTTCACAAAGATGCTTTCCATATGGCATGTTTAAGTGCCCTTCGAGAAAACGTTCAATATACAGTACGAATAAATACATAGTACCGTGTAATTTGCCAACTGTTGGCACATGCAGTTATTGAATCGTAGCAAACATTCACCAGATAAAACATACAAAAAACTAGCAACTCAAGAAGCATCTTTAGATGTAAAAGTCAAATTCACTGCAACGAAAAAAGACGCAGGATCAATCACGATAAATCATGGCAATTTCATAGATGCAATCAACTGACGCAGTCAATGGACACAATAGCAAGACCAAATAAGTGAAATAACTCACGGCTTCCGAGTCGTCGACAAAAGGATCATTTTCATCATATCCGTACCCCGCTCCGACGAGATCCCGAACTGTGTCTTTGCGTTTCCGCTTTTGCCCAGCTGCCGTGGCGCCGTACTTGATTTCAAAGTATTGTGCGATTGCCTTGGCTTCGTCACGCTCGCGTTCTTCCTCCTCTTCCAGCATATTCTGACATAACGTGTCATTTTGCCCTTTGGATTCTCGCTCCTGTACACATCGCGAAAAAATACATGTCAAATCGCAGTTCGAATTTGAATAGCCAAAGCGTGGCTAGACTGTCAACCATAGTCATTTGAGGTGAGCGTCTTGGGAGAAAATGAATAATGCATAAGATAGACTACTGAGAATGTTCTGAAAACACTTATTATGCAGCGACCATACAGAAATAAGTCACGAATTTACTAGATGACCAAAATGGAAAATTGTAGCCTATAATTGCATCATCAGAAACCTTAGATTCGAGATCACCATGTGAGCCAGGATATGCAACATTCAGATACCGGAAAAGGTGAACAAATCAAGTCCAAAACAAAAATGAATGCAATCCCGAGGATTTAGGTGCCTATGCCTCTAATTTCCAAGGTAATGACATTGTCCATTGATTACCATTAAACAGACATGACGGAAATTTCCCTCACATCAATAGCTGTACCTCTCATGAACCCCCAGTCTCTATAATACACATCAGTGCCAAACAACAAGCTTCACATTGAAAAGAAGGTACAATTGAGTGGGAACAATCTGACGCTTCAAGAATCTTTATTACAGTACCAGATTTGGACAATGACACATTATCGAATTGAAATGCACAAGTGGACAGCATAATAACCAACAATAACGGAAGTAGCTAAAAGGATAGCCTACTATATTATGATAGAAAATTGCAAGTCAGATCAATCCCCTGGTTTCCAGGCACCAGATCAAGCAAAGTTACGGATCCTATCAGAAACAGTTTATTTTATAACACCATACTCAACATAATTGTTACAGTGGACCAGTGGTAGTGGTAGATTAGATACCAATTAGTCAAATACGGTAGCTGCCATCAATACCAAATTGACAAGACCGCCAATATAATACCTCACCTTCAAAGTCTGTCGTACCAGGTCGATGTAAGAATATTCCGGGCAAGACGTATCAGTAGAGTCTGGTAGATCCAGCTCAAAGCGCAAAGTCGCCTTCTTCTTGCGCTTCTTTTTCTCGCCAGGCAATTTACGATCCGTGATATCCATAACGGCAACGAGTATGATAGAGATCTAACGATGAACTAGGACATTTCCTAAACAGTGCTAAAGGAATATATTGTCAAGTGAAAATCATCAATGCCAGGCATCCAAACAATTCCTACAATTTGGACCAAGTACACTGACTAAAAATACAACTGCCATCATAAGGAGACTGGGGTGTGATAGCTAATTAGGCCTACCGTATTTTCAGTAAAACTCTTATGCAACATTATGATTTTTGTAACTCATAACAGTTTAAACAAAATCAATAGAACAGGTCAATAATGCCAAGAAATATGGTGGTTTGCTACTGTATAAGTGTCATCACTGACATGCCACAGTGTGCGACCTCTAGTGAAACGTGTAGCAGTCATCAACACCCAGTACCTTTCACGAAAAATTAGGCCATGTGCCAATTTGAGAACGCCAGTCCTAGCATATAACGCCAAGATCACAATGACAAATTAACATCAATTGGTAATTATCATACGTAAGGCAGATAAGCAGTGAATATATTATACATGCTAATAGTATGCTTTTCAGGTGATTGGAAATGCAAGAGAAATAGGTGTGCAAATGAAACAAATCAACACAAACACGACTACCGTATTGATGTTTAGTGAGCGGAAAATATACCGTCTTTATTTATCAGCGGGTAGGCTAACAAGTTAACCAATAAATGGCAAAGTCTTCATTCCCAAAATCATGGTCCGACTTACTATTTCAAGTAGACATCTTCCACATGGAACTTAGCAATTTTGTTTCAAGACACACACAGGGCGACGTGCTACGTGCACCAGGTAAAATTAATTACGTTGGAGTGGAATCAAACCCAGTCTACAGAGATGCTATGCACTTCATCATGACTCCTATAAAAAAGTCGCTATTGAACTGAGCTAAAAACTGAGACACCCAACGTTATTATATAACTAAGTTGGGATATTGCGTGCACAGGTGACAAACAATTCAGGCTGACACAATACAAAAGAGATTCACCGAATAGATTTGGTTATAATGTGCAAAAGATAGGATGTACTATCCAAACACAAGAATATATTAGGATATAGAGGCTCTATTTTAAACAATTATGTACATTTAAAAATGAATATAGCACAGTCCCCAATATATTAAAATTTGTTGATTGGAACTTAAGCGAAAAGGATCGATGTTAGATCAAAGAAATTCTATGTTTAGTGGGCGCAACTTGCATCATCTTGATGTGGAGTTAGGACAATTTAGAAAAATCCCAGTAAATCACACCAATGAACAGCGTTAAATCTTCAATCTTCGTTGTCACTTTCAGTAAGACTTGAAATTTCATTAACCAGGCGACTAGTGTGGCAACTTTTTTCAACAGGGGACGTTCCAGATATGCCTTCATCCCCTTGTCCATCAATAGGCTCGTACACTGCAAATCGTGGCTTAAATATCACGGC